>CAJHQP010003932.1:0-60868 GCA_905132765.1 Moricandia arvensis | reverse complement strand
TAGTGTATCATAAACCCTCTTCTTAACCGATTTCCTAGTTTCAGAAGGTGGATTTTCCAACAGAATATGGTGCCGCACGACATCAGATGGGTGTTGATTGACACCAAAAATTGGAGTCGACATGTCCAGGTCGATTGTGGTTTTATTATGCTTGTCTAGTAACCTCTCTGTGGGGTTTCCCGATGGGTGTCGGCTGTCACTAGATGACTATCGATCGACACTATTTTCGTTGTCAAATCTTTGGTCTCGAGAGGGCAGTTCCTGATCAATTTTGGTCCCTAAAAACTCAAAATTTCAGCAGATTTTAGGGGGTGCCGACCGACACTGAGGTTGTGCCTCCAGATTCAGCTTTGTTTATCAAATTTGACCAAAATTTCTTGTTGTTCTTCATCCTCTTCCTTGATAGCCTTGGCAATTGCGTAGGATTGGTCTCTTGTTTCTTTATAGTCTCAACAATATGTTGAACCTGAATATCCAGCTTCTTAACATGAGTGTTTAGAGTTTCAAATTATTAATTCAGCTCAGTGTAGACAAAATTTTCTTGAAGCTCCTAGTTGCTCCAGAACCTCCTAAGTTGTACAAAACGCACAAAGACTTGTAAAGAATCTAAAAAACCTCTCCAAACATATATAATAGAATCAAAAAACCGGACTTATAATATGGTCAAAACCCATCAAAACCATGATATATAAGCATGAGAATGTTGAAGTAAACTTTGGGTCATGGTTTGATACAACACTTACTGGCACTCCATGTAATCGTACCACTACTTTCTATATACTCTTTCACTAAACGATTTGCTCCATCAGTCTTCTTAATAGATAGGTAATATGCGGATTTTGGTGATTATGTCCACATCACTCAAATCGCGTATTTTCCCAATTGTTATTGGTAATCCAATAATAATGTCCATTTTCTCTATATCTCACTTCCGATCAGGTAATGGTAACTATTGCAACAACCCACTTGATAATTGTCTTTCTGCTTTGATCATATGGCAAGTCTGACATTATGATGTCCAAGTGGAAATATCCCGCTTCATACCGCCGCCCCAATGCTAATAACGTTTCAGCTCCTGATAGATCTTTTTTTCTTCTTGAGTGAATAGAAAACTAAGAGTTATGCTCCTGACACAAGATCTCATCATTTAGATCTTTATTATTTGGCGCCCACATACCCAATTTTTAAACAAGTAAGTTCATTTGTAATGATGTGGTATCCAGAGACCTCCTTTGCAAGTAGTCTATGCAGCGACTCATATCCTTGTTGGGCTTAGCTGATCCTCCCCACTGCATGATCCATAGCGTCTAAACCGGCTGTCCTATCCTCAACAACGGTAACACATAACTGTAAACGAGCCAAAGTGGAAACTAGCTCTTGCACCTCTTTGAATCTGAGACGTCGACCTTGCATTTATTGAGGGCGTTGACCACTTGGTTTTCTATTCTTGAATGGTAGAAAATATCCAGATTGTATCCCTCTAACAACACTACCCTTAATTTTTGTTCCCAGGAGCATTCTTTTAAACCATGTGTGGGACACCTGGCCTTGGTAATACCAATACTAGTGTCTCGGTAAATTGTTCTTTAAGCCTTGCAAAAATCTTAGCACACACTTTGACCATACAAACTTCGCCATCCTTTCCCGTCAATATGGTCGTAGGTTTAGCCGTACTTGAAAACTATTTGACATACTTTTTGTAGTAACCAGCCAGGCCAAGGAAATTACGGACCTTAGTAGCATTTCCATGTGTAGGCCACTTTAGAATGGTGGAACTTTATCTGGGTCGACAACCACTCTGGCTTTGAATATGATATGGCCGCAAAATCCATTCTCTCGCTGCCAAAAGCTAGACTTGCTTGACTTTGCGTACAACTTCTTCTCCCACACATTTATTAACACCACTCTTAGATGCCAATCATGCTCTCGTTTACTCTTAGAGTATACTATAATATCATCAATGAACAAAATCACACATCTGTCCAAATTTTCCTGAAACATGTTGTTCATCAACTTCATAAACGCTGCAGGTGCGTTATTCAGACCAAACGATATCAACACAAACTCATAGTGACCACAACATATATGGAAGGTCTTCTTCCACGTCTTCCTCTGCAATCAGTATTTGGTGATACTTGAATGCCAAATCTATTTTTAGAACCATGACGCTCCTTGCAGTTGTCTAACAAGCCGTTGATTCTCGGCAAGGGGTACTTGTTCTTTATCGTCACTTTGTTTAATCACTGATAATCAATGCAAAGTCTAAAAACTTTTGTCCTTCTTCTTTACAAAGATGACATGTGCTCCCCAAGGTGAGATACTTGGTCTAATGAATCCCTTATACAGTAGATCTTCCAAATGCTTTCCTGGTGCCAAACAACATGGTGCCTTTGACACTGTTGATGTACCATGTTCCAGTTCTATGGTGAAACGCATCACCTCAGGTTGGTGGCGTCTTGTCAAGGGCTTAATCACATTGATATACTTTGCTATAACTAGAAAGTGTCTAAGTTGGGTTGCTTATTTGTCCTAATAATATTGACAGTGGCAAGATAAGCTTCACTTTGTTTCCTCAGTAGTTCTTCTCCTTGCATCATCAATATGATCAAGATTCCCGTATGTCTATTTATCCTTTGAAAAAAAGTTTTCCTTCGTCCTTGTGAAGTAGACACGTACCTTTGGAAAATCCATCACAGCCTTGTGATAAGTCAACAATCCATACTTAAGATCACCTTGTAGTGGTTTTAACTCAATATCCACTTGATTTCCTCTTCGCTTAACACCTTCCATGACGATGGGAAACATCCTCATACGCTCTGGTAAAATTTAACAACTCGATTCCGGCAGTCTCTATCCCCTTTAGAAAACATGCCCTCAAATTCCAACACTTTGTCAATGTCGGGTACACGAAACTATGTGCTGCACCAGAGCATCAAACAAGGTCTTGAATTTATTCCCCCAACTAAAACCAATCCTACACAGTTTGAACTATGACTAAGTCTACTATAATTGGAACAAAGAAGACTTATAAGTAAATATCTAGGAAAGGAGAGACATGAAACGTACCAACGATCGGTTCTCCTCCCCTGTGATCTTCAACTACAAAACGTCACCCATCCACGACTTGCCCTTTGGTGGTGGTGGAAGCTTCTCATTTCACCCATCTTCTTGTTCAGTTTCTTCAGATTGTGGTGCTCCCTGTAGTGTCACATAACAGCTATTTGAAGTGTGTCCCTCTTGACCACAACAAAAACCATCGAACATTTGGGGGGAAATCTCCAATCCTTCATGTGGTGTCGTTGCTGGTTACATATGTAGTAGTGTAATCTTCTTGCTCTCTTTTTTTGGTGCTGAGGTCATGACTTTCCAAGTTTTCTTGGCCGCCTTCAATTGAGGGCTCCTTGCGTGCTTAATTTCCTCCTCCAACCTATTTTCTTAGCAGCTGCTGTCTCAATTAATTCAGTCAAGCAATCATACTTCCTAAGAGCACATTTGTTCTTTAAGTCCATTCTTACTCCATTGAAGAATTTTTGAATCAGATCTCACTCCTCCATACACCTGCAAGAAAACCTCCTCAAATGATTGAATTCTTCCTTATACTCTTTCACCGCCATGTTTCCTTGGAGAAGATTCTCAAACTCTCTCTTCATTATGTATTTAGCTTTAGGGGAACATAATCACGGTTAAATTCTCATTAAATTCCTTACAAGTCAACTCAGAGTCTTTCGTGCCAATTCCACACACCTTCTCACCATCTCATGGCTTCATATTTCAAGTAATGAACTACAATTCTCTACGAAACTCAGTTGGGAACCTTGCCGCATCCAAGTTGTTTTTCTGACTTTCTTCTCCAGTTATCTACATATATGGCACTGACCTTTCCACCAAAATGATACATATGCATTGTCTCATGTTCCTAATCATTTTCCCAGTGTGAGGTTCCTAGAATATGGCATGGACAGTGGAGGTGGAGGTTGCTGACGGTGATGCACTCGATCGTTGGACCTGTTCCTAGAAGCATAGGCCTGGTTTGCTTCTCCTTCACCTGGTTCTTCACATGTCTGATCTCCAAAACGCTCATGGTATCTTTGTAACTCTGCCAAAATAGATTCATACCTTACAGATTGGTCACTTTGCTAACTTTGCCCCTGGTGGATTCACATTTTTTTTATCTCAATGTTAGTTCCATTTACACTTCCCACTGAATCGGTCGGGCTTCCGTCTTGAACAACACGTGCTGTAGCGCCTTTTCCCCTAGCGTTTCTTATTCCTCTTGGTGCCATTATACTACTGCAGAAGTTACAGTCAGATAAGTTTCTTGTTTACGAGTGACAAACAAATGAGTAAAAGAAGTGAAGAAGTTGTTTTGATGGTGCTCAACTACTACTTTAGAAATCATGTTTTTTTTTTTCAAATCCAAAAAATCTATTAAAATCCCAATTTTTTTGAAAGGTCAAACATTTATTCTGACAGAAACCGGAAAAACGCTTCTCTTCTATAGCCTTCCGGGTTAGGATTGGTGGCCCTAACCTAGGCTACGATACCACTTGTCACGCCCACCTCTTAATTAACTGAGACGTCATTTATTCACACTGCTTTCACCCAAAAGAAATACTTCAAAGGACAATGGAAATCTTATTCTCAAAGATCGTATACAAAAGTCTTACAAAGCGTACTAAAGCAAATAGGAAACACTTAACAAAAGTACCAGGTCTTAAATAAAATAACTTAATGAAAACTCAAAACCCAACACCACACCTATAGTACTACTTATGAACTTCCTCGAACTCACCTGAAAAGAAAGGAGAGATGAGTATTTTGATAAATACTCAATGAAGGAAGCTCTATAAGCCCCAAAATCAATCATCAACAATCATCACATAACCCATCTTAAACATCAAGTAAAACAAGAGCAAGCAACAAGAAATGAAGATAAACTCCTATAGTGCCAACATGAGACCACACCACCTAAATCGGTACCCACATTCCTCATGTTTTCGCGTAAGAGATCACCACCTAAATCGGTACCCGTGGGTTCAACGCGTTGACGTATTCATGTTAAATAAATCGGTTCACGTATAATTGAACCCCAAATTCTCAATTTCACACACATGCACATCCCGCACTGGTGAAGATTCATGCCACCTCATTCGCTCCTTGTATAACCCTGCAAGAACCGATGCAACGCCTGAGAACTCTCAATCACCTTTCACAAGCAACCACATAGGCTTAATGCTTTTCCTTAACTCATATGCACCACTCAGACATGCCATATCATCAAACAATGCAATCATTGTGAGGGAATAAACTCACCTCCTGATTTTAAGATCAGGTTAAGATTAGGGAAAGATAACGCGGGCTGAATCCCGTAAGAACTTGAAGGATAAATGTGATTGTATTGATGATTCTGATAAAGGATTGGTTACAAAAGGTGCTTTAATAATGATTACAAAGATAGAAATGTTTAAGAGATAGTGTGTATAGATCGTCCCCCCTTTTTCTTGTTGTTCTTCCTCTTATATAGTTTTTAGCTTCATGTGATTGTTGGTTGATCGACTTCCGAGATTTCCTCCTCAGATTTAGGAATTCGCAACGAACTCTGCTTGACCGGGTCCTGCGCCTCCTCATCCGCAATTTGAGTAGTCTCCCTTAGGTTTTCATATATGGGACCTGACCTCTTTATTGAGCATCCCTTCGTTCGTATTTTAAGTGGATCAGCTCCCGGTTCCAGGTTAGCTCCGTCCTCTCTTCTCGTTTAGGATTCAGGTCCCGGTGGACCTATTTCGGCCCATCGTCACCTCTAATTGTTTAGCTGAAACAGCTCCAGCTAGCGGGCCGTATTTGGGCCCAACAGTTGCCCCCAGCTTCCGAGACTAGGTTTCCTATCTTGGAAGCTAGACCTAGGCGCCGCGTGATCTCAACACCCTTGTCGAGATAATGATTGCTTTTTTTTTAAAAAAATTTTTTTACAGAATATTCTTCTTAATCCGTCGGTTATGATTGTGCTCAGCATTTTCGACGGTTCGGATTAACGGATTTCAAATACATATCCCCCTTTTACCGAGGCTCGATGTGATATAAAGCTGCAGTTATTAACTGCAACTTTCTCCACTTCTCCACCCTTTCGGCTTCCAAGGTAACTTCCCCTCTCTTATTTTAACTCTAGTTAGTTTTTTTTTATTATCGTTTGTGACTCTTCTTCATCCTCTCGAGCCTTTTGACCTCGGAGAATTTGGTCCTTGTATATCAAAGACCTTTCTTTTTCTTTCTCTTCGTTCTTCGATTCCTAATTATGTCTAGGCGAGAAAGTTCAGGAGAATCTCGGCCTCCTGCTTCCGGTGCTCGACTGTTGAAGGTCAAGCAAGAGGTGGGCGAAAAGATGAGGAAGGCTGACAAAAAGAAGAGAGTCAAGTCGTCGGTGGTTCCGAGAACGTCCAAGCGTCTCAAGAAGAACGATGGTTCTAGCGGGAGCGTTCCCTCTGGCTCGCACCTTCCCTCTGTTTTGACAGCTCAGGAGGTTGTGAATCTTATGGTTCAAGCGCATGCTCCGAAAGAGATGGGGCGAGCTTGTAAACCTGATGAGAATCCGGAGACGGTTCCGGAGGGTTGGTTCTGCATTCATGAGAATTATATCTCCAAATGCCACCTCCGGTTCCCTCTCCCGGATCTTTTACTAGATCTTTTAGATCATTACGAGCTGTCTCTTTCTCAGCTCTGTCCGTCTGTCATTCGAGTTATAAATGGTTTTATCACCAGAGCCAAGGAGGAAGGGATCTCCGTTGGTCTTAGTGAGTTGATGAGTCTCTTTGTCTTAAAGGAGAGCTCATCGAAGGAGGGGTGTAGCGGGACCTTTTATCTTCCTTGCCGTCCCACACTAGGCATCTTTAAGTTTTCGTGTAGTGACGATGACTGGAGGAAGAAATATTTTTATGTGAAAATTGATCCCTCGACGGTTCTTGTGGGTCGAGGTCTTAGGTCGATTTGGTCCGACGCTGCTGGTTAGGACTAGTTAGGATTCGTGCTTGTTTACTTTTTGTTTATCGTGCTTTGACAGTTGTTTGGTTTCGCTTGCAGAAATTGACGATCCTCCTAGGCTATCCGGAAAAACCACCAGAGCTCTTTACCGAGCACTGCAGCAGAGTCCTTGTACTTGGAGCTCTTATACTACCTCGAGGATTGGATCGGCTCGGTTTCCAGAACGATACAGAGCTTCTTTTCAGGACCCGGTCCCTGTAGCGAATTTGGAAGGTATTTAACACTTCTATTCTTTGTTTGTCGACGGAAAATATATATTTGATGGACTTGTTTTATGCAGTTTCTGAGGGAGCTTCTGTGGTGTCTTTGTCGACCGAAGCTAGCACATCCGAGACCGAGAAAACTCAGCTAAAGATGTCTCTTAAGCCGTCGTTCCGTTCGAGAGGGAGGCCAGCCAAAGGTGGTAACGCCCCTAAAGGCGATGAAAAAGCTCAAGGAGGTGCTTTCCTTGACTCTTTGAAGGGTGTCCTACGTGATGAGGGGTCCGAGCACTTAGCGTGCATCCCTCCTGTTGACATTCAGGGAACCCAGGATGCGTCTCCGCCTATGGAGGTTCCAGCCGTTGAGACCAGCCCGCAGCGCGAGGTCGATCTTCCCCGAAGCAAGAGGTCCAGGTCAGACCAAATTGAGAGGCCTTCTAGATCCTCTTCCTCGTCCTCACGTGGAGGCACCGTGGGTTGGAGTTTCACGCACTCCAAGGCTGGGTCGATATTGGAAGATCCGTGGGGTTTGGCCACGTTGATGAGGCACATGAAGAGGACAGGATGCTCTCTTCCCCCGGTTAGCAACCTGACGAATCGCGAGGAATTCATTGATGTTTCCCATCATTTGGGTCAGGTATGAAATCTTTTGTTTCTTCCATTGTTATATTGTAAAAGAGCTGATGGTGTTATTCTTATGTTTTCGTAGTTGGCTGGTGCAATTAACAGAGCGCAGCTTAAGCTTGAGGACACTCTGAGCCATGCTCCTAACGCTGGAGAGTTGGCTCAGGTCAAAGAACTCTTTAAAACGACCAAGGGAGAACTCGACCACGCTAAAGGTCAGGTCTCATTTCTTCAGGCCGAGGTTGAGAGACTAGGTCTGAAGGCCGATACTCAACAGGGAAAGATTGAGAGTCTGGAGATCGATCTCAGGGTTAAGAACAGGAAGGTGAGTGAGCTGGACGCTGCTCGCAAGATTGCCGAGGCACATTTGAAAGAAATGATCACTTCATCTCAAGTTAGTCAACAGAACAAGGAAGCTGAAGTGAAGCTTGCTGTTCGGAGAGGAAAAAGGGAGGTGATTGAAGCCTATAACAAGGTTCTTGCCTCGGTCAAAGAGAAATTCGTGAAGAAGAAGGAGGAGGTTGAACTCCAAATCTATGCCCAAGAGATTCAGGCCAACACCGACCTTCTGAAGGATCTGCTTGCTGAAGAAATTAAGAGTGCTCAGGAGGAGTACGATCGCCTTGTGGCTATGGTACCAGACGCGATTGCTGCGTATGAGAAAGCTCAAGTTTCTGAGGAGCGCGAATGAACGAGAGCTTCGAGCTCTTTTTAATTTTCTGTTATGTTTCTGTTAAACTCTTGCCCTCGGGGCTTTTGGTTGTTTAAACTTATGGCCTGAGGAGGTCTTTAAACCTTTTCGTCGTATTTTCAGACCTAGTAGCCTGAGGAGGCCTTTAAACCTTTATCTCGTTTTTGCTTCAACTTGTCTTGATTCGTAGTAAAGGATTTGGGGTCAAATGTATATCTTGCCCCCAAATATGGTGAAGTTGTTCTTGACTTGTAGAACTTAGTTTTTGAGGATTTTAGGACCTTTGTTTCGGATTTGTTATAATCTGGATTAGTCTTATTAGGGTTTTAAGACCTTTGGTTTAGATTCATCAAAACCTAAACCTTTTGTTGGGATTTTGAGACTTTGAGCTCAGGTTCATCGAGACCTAAACCTTTTGTTAGGATTTTGAGACCTTAGGTTCAGATTCGAGGGAGTCTGAGGCGGTTGTTAGGATTTTAAGACCTTAGGTTCAGGTCCATCGAGACCTAAACTTCTTGTTAGGATTTTAAGACCTTAGGTTCAGGTCCGTCGAGACCTAAACCTCTTGTTAGGATTTTGAGACCTCAGGTTTAGGTTCGCGGAGGCCTAAACCTATTGTTAGGATTTTAAGACCTTTAGTTCAGGTTTTTGGAGACCTGGATAATTTCGAGAGATTGTTTTAAGTTATCTTGAAAAGCGAGGCGATTTGAATAATCGTTTTTATTGATGATATTTACAGAATGCATAATATTTATACAGATCAGTAATCCGGGCTATGTGTTTTAGCTGATCACATGCCCCCTGTGATTATGTAAGTAATGGTGAAATTGGATTGGGGCTGCACTCATAACGGAGTTGCCTACGTACCCAGTCAAGGGATCAAGCCAAACGTAGTTCAAGTAATTTAGGTACCTAGTGGTAGTACTTCTTGAGATTGAATGCATTCCACGATCGAATCTCGGGTACCCCGGTTCGCACTTTTTCAAGTTTGTAGACGCCAGGTCGTACTACATGGATGATCCGATAGGGACCTTCCCAGTTTGTTCCTAGCTTTCCAGCTTTTGGTTCTTTGGTACCATTGAAGACTTTCCTCAGTACTAGGTCACCAACGGCGAATTGTCGGATTCTGACCTTGGAGTTATAATGTCGGGCCATCGCTTGCTGATAATTTTGAATACGAAGCAAAGCTTTGTCTCGTCGTTCCTCGATCAGATCAAGGTTATCTGACAGGAGTCCATTGTTGATTTCGGGATTAGCCGTACAGAGCTCTCGGCGGAGACTCCCAGTTATAGTTTCAGCGGGGACGACAGCTTCCATCCCGTAGGCTAGAGAGAAAGGAGTTTCCTCAGTGGCCCTTCTGGGGGTGGTTCGACATGCCCAAAGTACTTCCAGTAATTTTTCTGACCAGTTGGCCTTACTGGCTCCTAGGCGTTTCTTGAGGTTTGCTAGGACTGATTTATTAGCAGCCTCTGCCTGGCCGTTCCCTTGAGGATATCGAGGTGTCGACATGGTGAGGCGGATGTTCCACTTATCACAGAATGTTTTGAAGTCATTGGAGATAAACTGTCCTCCATTATCAGTTACGATTTCGTATGGGACGCCGTGGCGGCAGATGATGTCTCTCCATATGAGTCGTTCGGTTTCGACCCTAGTTACTTGTTGGAAAGCTTCGGCCTCTATCCATTTCGTGAAATAATCAGTTAGGACTAGCACGTAGCGTAGCTTCTGTTGCCCTTTTCCCGATTTCACCAGTGGCCCTATGATGTCCATGGACCATCTCATGAATGGGTATGGCGCGAAAATTGAGGACAATTTTCGGTAGGTTGGTGTATAATCGGCGCATGCCTTTGGCATTTGTCACATTGTGACGAATAGATTTCGCAATCAGCGATGATGGTAGGCCAGAAATAGCCTTGTGTTTTTATTCGGGTGGCTAATGCTCTACCGCCAGCATGGTTTCCACAGGAACCATCGTGCATCTCTTTCATGAGTTGGATGGCGTCGAGACCGTGGATGCATTTTAGGTAAGGTCCCGACACGCTTCTTTTGTAAAGGGATGATCCCGTTATGCAGTATCTTGCGCTTATCGCTTTAAGTTTTCGAGCCTCCCATTTCTGGGGGGGGGGCCTTGCCCTCCGAAATATACTGCATAATCGGTGTTCTCCAATCTTCCCTTCTCATGATTTTGTCGTGAAGAGATATGGGAGGTTCTTGTTCAGGGTCAGGTTCCCGAGGGTTTGGATCCCGAGAAATATCTTCAGGTCCGTTATTGTTGTCAGGAGTATGGATCGTGCCCCCGGAGGTATCTCCAAGGTTGGAAGGATTTCCAGTTTTGGAGATATCGGCTGTATAGACGAGTGAGTCTGAAGTCTGGATCGTGCCCCCGGAGGTGTATTTTTTAATTTGCGAGTTTTAATTTTCGGGAACCAGAATGTCGTGATGACTTGGTCTGTCATTGTTTTGGGATAGTTATCCTCTGTCGGCTTACTGTCGATTTCAGCTTTAGTAGCTATGTCGATGCTGGGTTTTTCGATACCTTCCACAGGTATAATCCGTTTTACAAGGGGGTCTGATGTAGAAGCTAAGGCTGCTAACGCGTCTGCTGAGGAGTTCTCTCCTCGTGGGATTCTTGTTAGCTCAAACTTGGCCAATTGCTTAGTAAGGCTTTGGACGACTTCAAGGTATGCCTCCATTCTTTCATCCCTTGTTTCGTATTCGCCATGGAACTGGCTAGCTACCAGCTGTGAATCGGTGTAAGCGTTTAGTTCTTGGATTCCGAGGCTTAGAGCAAGTTTTAATCCTGCGATTAGTGCTTCATACTCAGCTTCGTTGTTTGAAGCACTGAATCCGAGCCTGTATGATTGTTCGATGGTTTCTCCGGCTGTCGAAGTCAGTCTGAGACCAATTCCGGAACCTTGTTTTGACGAGGCTCCGTCAACATATAGGCTCCATTTTGGGGATTCTATTTCGAGATCGAGCTGTTCGGAAGTTAGCTCGATGACGAAGTCGGCGAGGACCTGAGCTTTCGCAGCTGCTCGAGGTCTATACTCGATATCGTATTCACTCAGCTCTATGGCCCATTTAGCTAACCCCCCCCCCCCCGATTGACTAGGGCTGTGAAAAATTGTACGTAGTGGTTGCGAAGTCATTACGACGATCGAGTGTGATTGGAAATAAGGTCGTAGTTTCCTGGCGGCTGTTACTACAGCCAGAGCTAATTTTTCCATCACAGGGTATCTTGTTTCAGCATCTATTAAGCTTTTGCTGGTATAATAGACAGGTCTTTGTTCGTTTTGCTCTTCTCGTACTAGTACTCCGCTCACTGCAGCGGTTGACACGGCGAGGTACAAGTACAGCGGTTCCCCTGTTACAGGTTTGGATAGGATTGGAGGTTCGGTGAGGTAAGCTTTTAATTGTTTAAACGCTTCCTCGCACTTCTCGTCCCATAAGAACCTCTTATTATTTTTAAGGAGTTTATAGAACGGGAGGCATTTGTCGGTAGATCTGGATATGAATCGATTTAGCGCAGCGATTCATCCAGTTAGCCTTTGCACCTCTCTGGTTGTCTTAGGTGATGGCATTTCCAGAAAGGTAGCTATCTGTTTTGGGTTGGCCTCAATGCCTCTTTCGGTTACGAGATAGCCGAGGAATTCCCCCGAGGGTACCCCGAATGTACATTTCGCGGGATTGAGCTTCATAACGTATTTGTTGAGGACTTCGAAGCATTCTTTTAGGTGCGAAATGTGGTTTTCACCAGCTGATGACTTAACCAGCATATCGTCGACGTAAACTTCCATTGTTTTCCCGAGTTTCCCAGCGAACATCTTGTTCACGAGCCTTTGGTAGGTATCTCCTGCGTTCTTTAGGCCGAACGGCATAACCTTGTAACAATAGGTTCCCCGTTCGGTTATGAACGCAGTTTTTTCTTGGTCTTCGGGATCCATCATGATCTGATTGTATCCTGAGAAGGCGTCCATAAAAGATAAAAGCTGGTGGCCGGCTGTAGCTTCAACCAATCGATCGATATGAGGTAATGGGAAGTTGTCCTTAGGACAGGCCTTGTTTAGGTCGGTAAAATCTACGCAGATCCTCCATTTCCCATTTTTCTTTTTTACCACTACCGGGTTAGCTAGCCAGTCGGGGTATTGGACTTCTTTGAGGATTCCGAATCCTCCCAGGTAACAGATCCTGGAGATCTTCTGGCTACCCCATACGGTAGTTATTCCATCAGGTGTTGGAAATTTCACGCATTGGTGATAAGTGGAGGCTACTGCGTTCATCTTATGGATCCAGGGTCTTCCTAGGATCGCATGGAATAGAGAGGGCTTATCGATGACCACAAAATTGGTCATTTTCATGGTTCCTCCAGCTATGACCGGGAGCTTGATAGTTCCCAAGGGGGTAACTGTTTCCCCGGAGAAGCCTACGAGGTTAGCTTTCTGACCAATGATTTCATAGTCATCTATTTCCATTCCTTTCAGGGCGTTATAGAAGATAAGGTCAACCGAGCTTCCGGTGTCGATCATCAGTTTAGGCACCTCGTAACCTGCTATGTTCAGGGTGACGATTAGGGCGTCATCGTGAGGTCTGTCGAGATCTGATGTCTCGCTTTCCCAGAAAGAAATCTTAGTGTTGGATTCGGGATTGGGAGGCTTAGACTGAGTATTAGAAACAGCCTTCCGTACATGGCTCTTGATTGAATTAACCGAGTCTTGACATATGTTGGAGCCTCCGAGGATATAATCCACTCTCAAGCTGGGGCTTGAATGAGGCGGTGGTTTGCTCAAGAGGGTCTCGATTTGCAGACTCTTCCCTTGGGGAAATTTCTCAAGAATCATGTCAACTCTTTTCTTGGGAGCTGGCGGTGGCGAATCTGTTTCCTTCTCAGGCGACCTTTCACGTTTTGGAGAGGTGTCTCTGGGACCTCTTTTCTGGTTAGGAGGTGGTTTTTTGAGTTCCACGTTTTTTAGTTCCCCAGCTACGAATTTAGCTGTCAATTGTCGTTGGAGATCCCAGCACTCCTCAGTTGAGTGCCCTTTTCGATCATGGTAAGAACAGTGTTTGTTCTCATCGTAGCCTTTTGACCAGGGGGTTTTGCTTGTCGCGGCAACGGATTTTTCCTGTTGGACTTCCTCGACAGCATAAGAGTGTTCCCCCTGGGTCTGATTATTTCGGGAGCTCCCTCTTTTAAAGGATCCTTTTGCTTCCGAGGTTTCGCCCTTGGGGTGATTCTGGGATTTCTTATGGATTTTATCCAATGTAGCTATTTCCTCCTCCAAGGTAACGTATCTCGATGCTTTGTGAAGAGCGTCATCGATAGTTGGGGGAGGGTTAAGCGTTAGTTCGGACCAGAATTCCGATTTGTACCAGAGGCCTCTTCTAAGGGCTTCGATGGCAACTTGATCGTTGGGGTTCGAGAGCTTAGTTCGGACCGCTCTGAATTTCTCGATGTAGGTTCGTAACGAATCTCCCATTCCTTGCCTGATTTTCCAGAGGTCAGCCTCGGAAGCTTGCTTGAGGATATGGGTTGAGTATTGCTTCATGAAAGCGTTGGTGAGCTGGTCGAAGTTATCTATTGAGTTTGGCTCGAGGCTTGAAAACCATTCGAGGGCTGTTCCGACCAGGTTCTCAGCAAAAGTTCTGCAGTAACCTGCTTCGCATTCTTCTCTTGTGAAGTGAGCTTTCACTATAGCTAAGCGAAAGGCTCTTAAATGAGCCTTTGGGTCTGAGGTCCCGTTATATTCGGGGATCCTAATTTTTCGGGTATCTCTTATGTGGGAGTTCCACGGGTTTCCTCAATCAGGCTCTCGATTTCGGGAGCTGAGCTCGTTGCTTTGTGTACTTGAGCGTTCAACTTTTGGAGGGCTGCGTGAGTCTGCTCCATGTACCGGCGAATAGCCTCGGGTCCTTCTAGGGGAAAGACGGTTGGGTCGTCGAGATGAATCTGATGAGGAAATTCTTGATGGAGTCGAGCGTCGTCGTTCTCCCAAGCGTTAGGTGAGCTAAATGACTCGCTAACTCTAGGGTCACTTCGAGGGACGCGGCCTGGGGGTGAGCTGTAAGATCAGCTTCCGTCCTCGGGTGGCTGTCTCGATTAGGGACCACGCTCCCATTTTGGTGGTTTGAAGCCGGTGTTCTTCCCCTGGGAGGGAAAAGCATTCCTTCTCCAGACCTGAAAATTGGTGGTGGAAGCGGTAATCGTGTGCTCTGTTCGTGAACCCTATTGGGTGCAGAGCTTGTCGTCGCTACGTTATTTCCCATAGCGCTAGTTACAGGTGGACTGAATACTGGGGTTGTCTCAGTATGAGGTGTCTGGGGAACATGCTCTTGCCCATCGCGAGCAGTGCTGTTTGGGGAAAAATCCAGGCGTCCACGAGGGAAGGTGGATTCGGTCAGTCGGTCTCGGAAGGTGACTCCCGATCCTTGTCGTTGCGACAGATGAGTCGTCTCGGCTAGAGATCTAGTCACTTCCTCGAACCGTTGCTGTCGAGCAGTTAGCTGCTGCAACGTGCGCTCGTTATCCTGAGCTCTTTCTACCAATTGTACCATCATTCGACGTATCTCAGATAGCTGAGCTTCCGGATGATTCGGAACGGGTTGACGCTGCGGGTTTTCGGGGTGTGTGACCCCCGAGTTGTTCCCACCGGAAGACCTTGGGTTGGTCACTCCAGTGTGGTCCGGTTGAGCGTTAGCTGGAGGCTGTTGCTCGGATTGATGATCGGCGGATCGAGGTTCTGGATTCTGGGGATCCGAGTCTCTCCTGTTTGGTGAGCCGTCGATCTGGATCATGGGATCAGGGATGGATGGGCTCGTGGCCTGGTTGGATGGATTCATTCTCAAGTTACGGAGTAAGGGATTCGATTATCTCGTCCCCACAGACGGCGCCAATTGTGAGGGAATAAACTCACCTCCTGATTTTAAGATCAGGTTAAGATTAGGGAAAGATAACGCGGGCTGAATCCCGTAAGAACTTGAAGGATAAATGTGATTGTATTGATGATTCTGATAAAGGATTGGTTACAAAAGGTGCTTTAATAATGATTACAAAGATAGAAATGTTTAAGAGATAGTGTGTATAGATCGTCCCCCCCTTTTTCTTGTTGTTCTTCCTCTTATATAGTTTTTAGCTTCATGTGATTGTTGGTTGATCGACTTCCGAGATTTCCTCCTCAGATTTAGGAATTCGCAACGAATTCTGCTTGGCCGGGTCTTGCGCCTCCTCATCCGCAATTTGAGTAGTCTCCCTTAGGTTTTCATATATGGGACCTGACCTCTTTATTGAGCATCCCTTCGTTCGTATTTTAAGTGGATCAGCTCCCGGTTCCAGGTTAGCTCCGTCCTCTCTTCTCGTTTAGGATTCAGGTCCCGGTGGACCTATTTCGGCCCATCGTCACCTCTAATTGTTTAGCTGAAACAGCTCCAGCTAGCGGGCCGTATTTGGGCCCAACAATCATCGCATACAATCTTCAAACATCATTCAACCATATTATTTTTTAACAATCTAACAATAAATCTATGTCTTTCACAAAAAACTATCAAGATATATATACATATAATAATAATGAGATCTAGTAAAAAACTACATATATGCTTATAGATACATGTAAGTATGAAAGATCCACCTAGAGACTTCTACTATGATGAGAGAATAAGAAAGGAGATAAAGATCGCGACCCGTCCTCACTTTAGCCCAGATCCGCGGTTCAAGAGATGAAACAATTTAGCTCAATGCTTTAAGGCTCCACACGAACTAGATATATAAGAACAAGAGTTGGTTTCCACCCAAACCCTAAATCAGAGATTGATATGCTCAAATTAAACCTAGAGCAACTTTACTCTCTCAAATAAGAGGTACAATTTTAGTACTTAGGAATGGAATCTACATGAAATGTGGCCACACAATAAACTCAACACAGTCGTGATTAAGCTAGGAAAATATATTTAAAGCAGTAAATAAAGCAAATCAATAATAAGAAATAGCTAGATGTAGGGTCTTGAATGGAAACAGTAAGATATCAAGTATTAAATCTATCTATGATTTAAGTCTTTGTTAACAACTCTCTTTGAGAACTCAGAATAGACCGTCGATCGATGCTATTAAGCTAGCATCGATTGATGCTCACATAAATCAAGCATTACGACCCAATTCGATATGTTAATTAAAATTACTAAACCAACTCTCGTATGTATCTAGAAACTTAGCTCAACATGATTTATTCAGGTAATGATCCCACTCTCGCAGTTGTCAATTATCCTAAGATTTGGGTTCTAGTTAACTACTCTAGAACACAAGCAATAAACACAATTCTATTGAAGGATTTTATTACACCCTAGAAATTCTATTGTTTGGATAATCCATCAACACCATTAATAAACCTAAACCTCGCAGATGGATCTACTCAAACATGATGTTGTCACAAAAATCATAGATAAATAGAATGAATAATAAAACCAATGGAGTTCCAAGAGGACTCTGAAGGAGTTCCTCTCTTCTCTCCTTCCCTAAAACTAAGAATAATGAATAGAATAAAGTGTAGAAATCATGTTGCCTAAACAATGGTTTAGAAACATATAAATAGGGTTTTGCTTCGTCCAGGAGTATTCTGGTAACTTGTGGTGACTTATGGGCTTTAGTTGGTCTTGAAATTTACTCGGCCCGTGTTCTGGGATCATCGTCGATCGAAAAAAAGTCTGTGTTGTCGATCGACACTCCTTCGTCTCCTCAGCAGTTTCATCTCGCGAGGTAGACATAACTTATGCTATTGTATGATGAATGAACCCAAACCGGTAGCATTGGAAAGTTAACTCGAATATATGTCTTGTGTCAAAATATAAGCTCAATCGCACTGTGGGAATATCTCCATACATAGATAAACTTCTGATGCATCTGCGGAGTTCTGCATCTCAAAAAGCTCCAGAATCACCAAAGTTCTCCAAAACGTACATGAATCTAAAAACACTCAAAAACAACCCCAAAGACACATAATAAACTCTAAATAAGGCCTATAACATGGTCTAAGAGTGGTAAATATTGGGACCTATCAACTTCCACAGACTTACCATTTTGCTTGTCCTCAAGTAAAACATATAGTAGTCCTTGGTAAGAGGTTTGAAAAACAGCAGAGACTCACAAAATCTCTAGATTATCATTATCACCTTTACTATGTTGCAACCACATCAAACAAGTGTCAATCTTAGAGAAATTTTATATATCTTATCCTAGTATAGCATCCAAATCCATTTTACCAACAACTTAGCAAATACTTGCTTGACTCACCCCTCTACTAATCTCGTTTATTGCATAAAATAAAAATGCATGCTTTACCTTGGGAGTATCGATCAGAGGATACATGGCCTCTTACCCCTGCAAGTATCTAAACACACATGCAATCTTATCTGATCCACAAATCAACAAATAGCAAGTGTGATATAGTGGCATGACACTTTGGTATCTCTAGTACTCTTTGCAATAAAAAAATCTAGAATGGTACTATAGAACGGTTAGATAATAAGTAAAAATGTTAATCTGATCATAATCCTCTTCTAGAGTCAATAAAACTCAATAAACACACATAAAAATAAAACTCTAAAATAGAAAGCATATCAGTAAACCTCTCCCAGACTTAAATAAATCTGTCTCCATTTTTATCTCGTCTCAGTTAGGGGAAAAAAATTAAAACATAAGTAAAATTAATGAGGATAGTCAAAAATACCAGACTTTGTTATGAGTGTCGATCGATGGTAATGTTATGATGTCGACCGATGGTGATCGGTATCGGCCGATGGTCGTGCTCCGTCGTTGACTGATGTGGTTCTCGATCTTCTTTTTTTACTGCAAATAAATAAAAATAAGAAAAGTACTAAAATCATGAAAATAAAATAATTTAAAATATACCTAATAGTGGGTTGCCTCCCACTCATCACTTATTTTTAGTCATTAGCTTGACTTATGGAGATCTAATTTAGTTCGAGTGAAAGTGAGAACTTGGTCCAAAACAAGTCTCATGTCCAATTTCTAAAGCTTCATCACTCTTTTTGTGAAAGCCTCAACTGACTCTTCTCCTTTGTCTATCATTTCAACAATAATGTGTGCTCAAAGATTTGCAAATAGTTGTGTGAAGCATCGGCTACGTGCTTTATATTTCCTGACACCATCTAAGAAGTGAGGAATCAATGATAATTATGGACCGCCCTTGATCTTTTTACTCTTCTTCCAATTCTTCCTCTTCTTTCCCTCAGACTTGTCTGATTGCGTATTGGTGCCTTCATCAAACATATTTTGACACCCTTCAAACTCATTCTGCTCTGATATGCGACGGGTGTCAATCGACAGTGAAGTGGTAATGTCGATCGATGCTTTCTTCTGTTTGGCCTTTTTCGATGACATTTCTATATCTCAACCCTCTCTGAGAAGCTACTATGAGTAGAATATCATAAAACACCCCAATGTAAGAACCCAATTCCACATTCCTATCAGGTGGAATAAGAAATTCAATTCCACAAATAGCGCAGGAAATCACAAACTTCACAGGCTCATGTACCGTCTTCACTCGTTTGTAAAAACCAGCAGATCCTTCTGCACAAAAGGGTGGCCTCAAATGTTCGTGGATAGTAAGGTATGAGGCCTCAGACTTATGCATTCTCTCCACAACTGATTCTTGTTCAATCATGTGACATGGCTGTTCGTTCAATGATGAGTGTCGATCAATATCAGGTGGCTGGTGTCGATCAGTTTCAGGTGGCTGGTGTCGATCAGTTTCAGGTGGCTGGTGCCGATATATGTCAGGTGGATGGTGTTGATCGATGTCAGCTTTCAATGAACTCTCCTGATCAAGATTATCAAGCCATTATTCTAATTCCAGGAAGTCTTTCATAGTGATTTCTTTATGCGGATCCAAATATGAAATTTGAGGCAATTCTTCATCCTCTAGCTCCAAAAAATCTTCCATGGAGATCTCTCTATTTGAATCAAAGGCAAGATAGCTTGAGACATCAGTCCTCTTTGGTGTCAAATCTGTAATGTCTTGAGGACAACTCGATCTTTCTTGGATTTTAAGTGGTGTTGACTGACAGCAGGGGCTGGTGTCGATCGATGTTGAGGTCTTAGTGTCTATCGACACTGAGGTATCTGTGTCGATTGATGCTGAGGTCGGATCAATAATAACAACTTCCTCCTCTCTGCTCAGTTCTACATATCCATGTTGCTCATCATCCTCTACTATTTTTTCAGCATAGATTCCATCTCGATTTCTAGATATGCTGCAGCATCATAGAGATAGTTGCTGGGGAAGGCGTTCGTGGTGTCATTCAAGGTAGTGAGAGATCCGAGTGGAACCTTCTTGAACCAACATTCTGTTTCTCCAACAAGAGAGTATGGGAATAACGCGCAGAAGTAATAGTCTTAGAAAAACTGCATTGCCCTTAATCGTCGATGCTAGATCTTCGAATGCTTCAAGGTGGTTAATGGGACATTCATGAGGAAGACCATGAAAAGGATGCTGGCCCACAAGAGAAATATATGCATGATTCAGCTCAAAATCATTTCTCTGGAGTGTAGAACGACGCATCACACACCTGTTAGCATAAAACTCTTTAGGAATGTTGTAGTCTCTAAGTGTCTTTTTCGTTCAGTCTTACATTCACAGCAACAACAGTAGCATAAAGGATTGCAGTCCCCTGCGCATAAATCAATTGTCTTGCACTGTTATGCGCGCGACCTTCTTTGAATCGTAAAACCTCATTCTTGTCAAAACTCAGTATTAGTACCTCGACCTTCTATGTCCTTCCGAAAGTAGTGTCGATTGATACCGAGGAGTTGGTGTCGATCGATGCTTGGTTCACTCTCGGTTTTTGGCGAGAAAACACGTTTAATGCGAAAAGTGTTTTTGCGGTTTTAGCGAGAAAATATGTTTTTGCCGTTTTGGCTATTTTTGCGGTTTTGGTGGAAAAATGTATTTTTGCGGTTTTGGCGAAAAAACGTATTTTTCATTTTTGGCTGGAAAATGCATTTTGCGCATTTTGGCAGGAATATGTGTTTTTGTGATTCTGGCGGGAAAATGTGTCTTTACGTTTACGTCTAAAAATGTGTTTTTGATGTTTTGGTGAAAAATGTGTTTTTTTTTTGCGGGAAAATACGTTTTTTAATTTTGGTGAGAAAATGTGATTTTTGTCATTTTTTTTTCCTAAGTGACAAAATGATATTAGATTTAAGCTTATAATTTGTAAATTGTATAAGGGGTATAATAGATTTTATACCATTTTGAGAAAATCATCTTCATCCAGATGATCCAAATTGGTTGAGATGGATGGATTTTGAATTTAAACCTAAATTTTTAAAATTATCCAGATGAGTTATACTTTTAATGTCTAAACAAATAAAAATCTCATCTCTATCCGGATGACATCTCTATCCGGATGACTCATGTGGATGGATGGTGAAACATACGGGCTTAATATCATATTATTCGATAGACATAGAGTTTATACACAGACTTGAAAAAGTCCAACAATTAGCATGAGAGTCAAGGGCTTTGGCTGTATGTCACAAGTGGCGTTAGATTTTTTACGAGAAATATATTTACTTTCACTTCAGCTATTACCGTACCAATCAGATAGAAAACAATTCACCTATTTTTTTTACGAGAAGAGGAAAATATGTTATGCTGGATATGACTTTTTTAATTATGTTATTTACTTTAATATTTTTACGCAAAGTTTCATTATATTAGGAATGATTTATATTTATAGTCACTTTATCACTTTTTATTTCACCATAAGACACTTTGTGATTCTAAGGTACTTTTTAGTGGTTTTTAATTTCTTTTGCTTAGAGATTTACATTATAGAGTACCTTTTTGAATTCTTTATTTCACTCTAAGACACTTTCTTTTATTAGAGCACTTTTTTTTCTTAAAGAGCATTTAAGTCTTAACTTTTTCAATTTAGTTTCAACCATATGTTCACCAACTAAATCTTTAAAAAGCACTTGGGTCCTAACATCTTTCTTTTTCTATTCGATTTTATTCAAGACATTCTCTTTCTCAGATCCCACAAGCCGGAGAGTTCCAATTCGTCTCTTCCTCTCCGTGCTCAACTCCTCCGTCCAAGATGTCATCGATGTGAGAGATCGTCCACCGGTGGTCATTGCTCTTCGTCGCGTCTCGTTAACATCGACTTCTCCACGACCTATCTCATCTCGATTCGTGCTTTCAGCCTTAGTCATTGCGGGATTCAAGCCTCACCGTTGTGTCTTTGCACCGTTGCAGCCGGCTCGACAACTTCGTCAACAAAATCCGGTGAGAAGATCAATCGAACAATATCAATGGATTAGTTTCGTCTTTTTGCATTTTTTGGTCCTTTAGTTTCCTGGTTGTTTTACAATATGCCTCACACTTCCAATCTTATCGAAATTCTTCACAAATTCACCCCATTACTTTTAATGTTGAATCTGACATTACCATGTATTTGCAGAAATTGTGCGTCGGCTTTTGATTCTTTTCATTATGGTCCCAAATTATTAAAATATGCAGATTAGTCGTAAATTTCATTCTCAAACTTTCAATTGTGCATTCTAGAAAGGAACACTAATGCAATATATACACTTCATATACAATCAAAATGATTAAAATGAAAAAAAAATAAGATGCTAAGAAATCATTAAAAATATGAGATATCATCTATGTACACATGAGAGGTAACATAATGTATATGAATAACATACTAACATACACGGATGTACATAAGAGTCATTGTACATGTAGACAACGAAATTTTTGTGTACGTTTAGATGCTATTTAAATGTACAAATGTTAAAACTTACAAATGTATGTTATATATTACTAAATGGAATGGGTTAAATCATTGTAATATGTACACCTTATATGCTATTCATGTGTACATCAAAATTATATTGTACATGTGTACACCAAATTTTATTTATTAACTTTTGTAAACATGTGCACATTATGGTTGATTATACATCATTATTATGGTTGATTATAGATGGTTAATAGTACATGGCTACACAAAAAGTACCATGCATTGAAATATGGAAAATTATGCTTAAAAATGATTGATCAATTTTACATTGTATCATGTACATATTAATACACACATAATTGAATTTGTTTTTGAATATCATGCATACATGTATATTCACATGTGCAAGGAATCATAGGTAGGAAAAACTATGCTCACCATTGATTTGTTTTTGAATATCTCATTATCGTACATAAGAAAATCAAAATAGACCATTAACTTTGTTTAATACTTATTTTTAGGTCATAAACTTATCAGATATCATTTATGTACACATGAGATGTAACACAACGTATATGGATAACATACTACCATACACGGATGTACATAAAAGTCATTGTACATGTAGACAAAGAAATTTGTGTGTATATTCAGCTTCTATTTAAATGTACAAAATTGCATCTGGGTGTGTTAATTTTGTCTTTTTATCAAATAGGAGCTCAATTGCTTATTTGGAAATTTGGACTAAATTATGAAGTGACTGTGCATAATCAGAAACTTGATTATTTGGAAGTTTGGGAAACTGTGCAAATATCATAAAGTAGGAGCTAAATTTCTTATTTAGAATTTTAGGTTAAATTGTAAATATTCTACAATTAAAGGATCAGTCATGTAAATATCAGAAACTTGATTTGGGAATGGATTCCTTCTAGGCTCGACATATCAGATTTTCTCAGTGTAGTTTGCCGACGTCGTAGAGGACCAATATGTCACTGAGCCGATTGAGTTTGGTTGAATAGGAGATATGCAGTGACGAATCGTTATTCGGTGATGGATTGCTTCCCCATGAATCGGTGACGACGAGACGTTTCAGACACTCACGGCGGAGGCATATGACTTATAGACTTGAAAACGCAGAGAAGATTAAATGCGACGGTGAGGAGAGTAACAACCCAACACCGACGGGACGACGAGAGCTTCTCGACTTCTTCTACATCACATGGAACAACGAGAACAAAGAAAAAATCGGAGATGGAGGGAGATCGCGATTCACCGGAAGCTCAACTATTGGGCTCTAGCGGCTTAAACCCCACAGTGTTGGAGAAGCTTGATCACCTAAAAACAAAAAAAATGTTTAAAAATTAAAAGAAAAGCAAAAAAAATAAAACTAGAATATTGTACTAGTTACGTTTAGTTAGCAAAAGAAGAGTGATTTACATTTATAGTCACTTTATCACTTTTTATTTCACCATAGGACACTTTGTGCTCCTAAGGTACTTTTTTAGTGGTTTTAATTTCTTTTGTTGAGAGATTTACATTATAGAGCACCTTTTGACTTCTTTATTTCACTCTAAGACACTTTCTTCTATTAGAGCACTTTTTTCTTAAAGAGCATTTAAGTCTTAACTTTTTCAATTTGGTTTCAACCATATGTTCACGAACTAAATCTTTAAAAAGCACTTGGGTCCTAACATCTTTCTTTTTCTATTCGATTTTATTCAAGACATTCTCTTTCTCAGATCCCACAAGCCGGAGAGTTCCAATTCGTCTCTTCCTCTCCGTGCTCAACTCCTCCGTCCAAGATGTCATCGATGTGAGAGATCGTCCACCGGTGGTCATTGCTCTTCTTCGCGTCTCGTTAACATCAGCATCTCCACGACCTATCTCATCTCGATTCGTGCTTTCAGCCGTAGTCATTGCGGGAGTCAAGCCTCACCGTCGTGTCTTTGCACCGTTGCAGCCGGCTCGACATCTTCGTCAACAAAATCCGGTGAGAAGATCAATCGAACAATATTAATGGATGAGTTTCGTCTTTTTGTATTTTTGGTCCTTTAGTTTCCTGGTTGTTTTACAATATGCCTCACACTTCCAATCTTATCGAATTGCTTCACAATTTTACCCCAGTACTTTTAATGTTGAATCTAGCATTACCATGTATTTGCAGAAATGGTGTGTCGGCTTTTGATTCTTTTCATTATGGTCCCAAATTATTAAAATATGCAGATTAGTCACAAATTTCATTCTCAAACTTTCAATTGTGCATTCTAGAAATGAACACTAATGCAATATATACACTTCTTTTTTTCGGTGATCAAACTTCTCCACCACTGTGGGGTTTAAGCCGCTAGAGTCCAATATTTGAGCTTCCGGTGAATCACGATCTCCCTCCATTTCTGATTTTTCTTTGTTCTCGTTGTTCCATGTGATGTAGAAGAAGTCGAGAAGCTCTCGTCAGAGACAAGCTCTCGTCGTCCCGTCAGAGTGAAATAAAGAAGTCAAAATGTGCTCTATAATGTAAATCTCTCTTATATTAATTACTCCCCGTTATTTTTGTAGTTACCAATCACACTCATGTCACATGTTTAGTCAGAATATCATATAGCATGTGGCAATCTGGCAGTTTTAAGGCATCTTCAACCTAATCTCAAATCTTTAAGTTTTAGGATTTTTGTGAGTCTAATCAAACTTCAAATCCTCAATTTTTGAAATTTTAAATATTAAAATCTCAAATTTGAAGTTTTACTATTCAACACCGTTAAAACTATATATATATTTTGGTCCTTATAATTTACAGGTACTAAATTTAATTCAAAATAACTTAAGTATATCAAAATAAAATAAAATAAAATAGGATCAATATTACATAACATTAAAATAAAGTTAACCTAAACCTCACACAAAATAAAAATGTATTAATCAAAAAACAAAATTATTTACTACGAAACAAAAAGCATGTCGAAAGGATGTTGAACGCGCCTTTAAAGTTCTACAATTTTAGTTTGCTATCATAGTAGGATTTGCATGTTCTGGAAAAAATGCATGATATAATGAACGTGATATCAACACACTAATTAGAGATGCAAGATTAGCGCTTGAGGTACCTGTTGAAATTAAGCAAATGAACGTACATGATTTCAACAACTTTTAGCTCATAATATTAAGAATAAGGAAGCTCATTTATCACTTCTGAATGCATTGATTGAGCATATATGAGAGTATTACGGAAATAATGTTTGAGTAATTTAGTATTTTATATGCATTTTTTCTAAAATTTGTATGTATGTGTGTTAATTTATTATATATTTAATTTACAGTGTCTTTTATTATATAATATTGTAATATTTTGTGTTGTATAAAATATTGAATGTATATTTTATATGTATTTGAGAAATTTTATCATTATTAGTAATTTTTATTAATGTCAAAGAATATAATAATGCAAATGAATAAACTTTTAAGGTTTTTCTTTTGAGAATTCACGGTTGGAACAATTAACACTCAAATCCTTATTTTGAGATTTTGTTCCATTTAAAATAAGATGCATGGTTGAAAATGCTCTCATTTTACATAACAGCGTCATATTAAGTTAATTAGTGAGTGAAGATGAATATATATGAAGTGTTATGTATCATTTTGTGAAGTATTACATGCATGGTTTCGAAAACCGAATCATACCGACCAGTCCGACCGTGACTCGCTAAAGAAGCTGAGTTCAATTCGGTTTAAAACTCGGATTTGAGAAAAACCAGTAAAACCGGCAAAAACCTGTTAAAACCGGTGACCCGAGTCAAATTTAAAACGGTTCAAAAAATTAACATATAATTAATATATTTTAATTCTTATTAAATTTTAATTTTCATAATCAATGTTTGACTATTACTATTTAAATGGTTTTCTATTTATTTTTTTTCTTAAGAAAAATTATAAGAAAATATATTTTTGACTTTCATATATTATTCTTATTTTGACATATTCATAATATCTGATACTTTATTTGTAAAATAAATAAATACGGTAATTTGAACAATTAATAGTTTGGTTTCTATCAATTTCAGTTTTACATAGTATTCACTTGTTTACTGTATATATAGTTAGATTTATGTTTATTGATTATTTTTAGTTAATAAATTGAAAGAGAATATATTATATATAATTACTTTTTAAGTCTATATAATGTCTATATATATTTAATGTTTTAAAAATAGAAAACCTGGTTCAACCAGTTGAACCGGTCCAATTAGTCAACCAGTAGCTATACTGAGTTAATTTTTGGTCTGGTTTTCAAAATATTGATTACAAGAGGTAGTACATTGCGTGTGTCATGAGGATGAGTTGAACTGGATTTTACGTGTTTGTGATCTCTATGGGTTTGTTAAGCTTGGAAAAGAGGCAATACATTTATTTGGATATTTACAGCAAGTGTAAATGATATAGCTTGAAGATGAAAAGGAAAAGGAGTTATCCCTTAAGAGAAAAAAGAAAGTTGCTTGCTTAACTTTGAAAGAATTTGGGAGAGAAAGTTTGGTTATCTATACATGGAGGACGTGCCTTTACGAAGAAGGTGTCCTTACAAAATAAAAAAACGAGGGAGCTTTGTTTGGTGCTAGTGTGATCAAGCTTTTGGTGTTATTGCTCTGCGTAGTTGTCGATGTAATTCCAGAGTGGTGAAAAAGTAAAGTCTAGATTCAAGATAAATTTAGCTCGGGGTTAGGTGATTCTGATAAACAAAAATTTAGAATCTAGGATGAGTTTAGCTAAGATTAGAGTATCCTAAGAAATTCTTATAATAGAAAAGATTAGTTGTAAAGGATTTCTTATTCTATTGAATTCAGAAAAAGAAATTTGTGTCTATTTTATTTTCTGCATTTTGTTACTTTGCCCTCACTGCACTTACAATGGTATGGTATCAGTTTTTGACTAGATTACGTAGGAATGATCTATATAATTAATAACATATATCTCTGAATTTTCAAGATCAATCTTTATAAGTCCAAAGGTTTCACAAGCCTCGTTCATACATGTCCCTTCATTAAAGCGTGAACCATGTCAGTTTCGATAATCTTATGAAAGTATTGCAACTCATCACAAACCATAAAAACGGCATGTGACATTCCTGCAAATATCTTCTAATTTTATCTTACAAAATATAATTTACTTTAAACTTTTGTGTAAAATCACAGTTTGTGATATATAGAAAGGTATAAAAGAATTGATTTGGCTATTTTTATCACTAAAGTGCACATATTTTTTTGGTTAGATGTCCATTTGAAATTGTAGGGTTAGGCGTGCTTTAACTGAAGGATGAGTGATCTATTGAGAAGTTATTTCGGTATCCTGTGAGTGAGGTCAAAGTACGGGGAATCTTCATGTGGTGACTACATGGCAGTAAACTAGACCCTCAAGCCTTCAAAATATTAAAGTCCATCGCCCATCGCATGGAATGGGACGCACGGGCCGAGTGAGCAGGCGTGTGGGTGGTTATTAACTGTGGGTGATCGGGGCGTTACAAATGGTATCAGAGCCGAACTTTGACGAGTGTAAACATGGGTAAGATCTTGGGGTGAAACGAGGACGTTGTGTCTTTGAGAGAGGGTGAATTGTAACATCCGGTTTGTAGTATATGGAAAGACTTAAATAATTGATTTGGCTATCTATGTCATCAAAGTGCACTTATTCTTTTGGTCACACATTCGTTTAAAACTCAAGGGTCAGTTGTGCTATAACTGGAGTAGTGGAAGAATGAGTGAGCTATCGGAAAGTTATTTGTGGTTTTGTGTGAGTTAGGCCAAAGCACGGAAAGGTCACGTGTTGATTGCGGGCTCAGTAAATAAAACTGAACCTTCGAAAATTAACAGCACTGCCATCACACGAAATAGTACCACAGACCAAGTGAGCGGCACATGAAAAATCCATTAGCAGTAGACGGTCAAGACGTTACAATTTGATATTTAAGGTTCTCATATATTAGTTCACTGATTTAGGTTTAAATAGAAGTGCCCATTTTATATTTTAGTTTTTAAAACTATTTAAGATGGATATACATTTAACCTTTAGATTTAGATTTAGCAACATGAAATATGAAAAATAATATCAAACCATAAGTTCCCATGAAGAGTCACTTTATAGTGATTAAAACCTCCAACTATTTTTAAAATCGGATAAAAACCTCCAACTAAAATTTTATGTTTTTAAACTTCCAACTATTAAACCGTTAATACCGTTAACCTTCCGTTATCAAAATTGTTTTTCTTAACGGAGACCCGTTAAATCGAAACACCGCATTTCATGTAATTTCAAAAATGACATAAGGTTCTTACTATCAATATATATTTTAGTGATTTAAACCTCCAACTATTTTTAAATTGGATAGAAAACCCCCAACATAAAATTTTATATTTTTAAACCTTCAACTATTAAATCTTTATTGCTTTTAACCCTTTGTAAACAAAATCATATTTTCCGAATGAGAAACAGTTAAATTGAAACACAGAGTTTCATGTTCATATAAACGATATAAAATGTTTAAACCCCCTATATCAATGGGCCAATGACAATCACAATTCATCTTTAAATAAAAAAAAATTCTTTTTCTTTTTCATCGAAGGTGAGGTAAGGCCAAAAATTCTATTGTTTCTAATTTTAGGCTATGGTTGTATGGCACTTCTGACGATATATTTTAAGTGTAAAACATATTTACTTTGACTCCAGCTAATATTTAGCCAATCAGGTGAAAAATTCCAACTTGCATTTTCGCTAGTTACTGTTGAAACATAGTAAATTGTTTCATTTTTCTCTCTTGGTTTATGCAGAGAAATATGTGTTGCGCTGGCTTTGGTATTGTTTTCCACTTTTTATTTTCTTCTGTCTTTCATCTATTTACTTTACTCTATTTTATCTTAATTTTCCATCGATCATTGCCCAAACATTCCAAAATTGACGCTCAAAGAGCCATCATCTGGAGAGGCGTATTAGGGACAAAAGTCCCAAAGCGGTTGTTGGAAGGGATTATAAGCAATATATAAGATATATGGGCCACTCCACTTATTACCAATCGGTTTTAGATTGGAAGCCCATCTACCTTAACATGGTATCAGAGTCCATGATCCACAAAGTCCAACCCGATCCTTATCGATCCAGCCCAAATTCGGCCATCGGTCTTTGCCCGAACATTTTGAGATTGACGCCAAAGAGCCATCATCTCGAGGAAGCGTATTAGGGAAAAATGTCCCACATCAGAAGTTGCAAGAGATTATATCTAGTATATAAGATAGATGGGTCACTCCACTTATCACCAATTGGTTTTAGGTTGGAAGCCCATCTACCTTAACAGTACGCAATCAACCCTAATTATTTCTCTCCTATTCACTTTTTTTATTTGAGGATGAATTGTGATTATCATTGCTCATTGATATAGGGGGTTTAAACATTTCATGATGTTTTTATGATTACATGAAACTCTGTGTTTCAATTTAAGGTTTCCCGTTCAGAAAATATGACTTTGTTTACAAAGGGTTAAAAACATTAAAGGTTTAACAGTTGAGGGTTTAAAAATATAAAAATTTGTTAGGGGTTTTCTATCTGATTTAAAAATAGTTGGAGGTTTAAATCACTAAAATATATATTGATAGTAAGAACCTTATGTCGTTTTTGAAATTACATGAAACGCGGAGTTTCGATTTAACGGGTCTCCGTTAAGAAAAAACGATTTTGATAACGGAAGGTTAACGGTATTAACGGTTTAGTAGTTGGAGGTTTAAAAACATAAAATTTTAGTTGAGGTTTTTTATCCGATTTAAAAATAGTTGAAGGTTTAAATTACTAAAACCCTTTTTTTTTTGAAGATGAAGCACACAACTTTCATTTTCTAAGGAAAATTAGTTCTTCTAATCCAGAATTTGCAGAATAAGTCTACGCACCATTAGATTTATAACCTAATGTACGTATCTGATTGCTTATACTAAGTGAATTCACAAGAATCACAACTTTCAGCTAATGGCAAACCCACCTTTTTAAATTAATATTGTAATAAATTAGAAAAGGAACGAATATAGTCAAAAAGTTAGAGAAAAGAATATTCCTAGTTGACATGTTTGTGTAAACATTAAAGAGATTCCACCTTACTCTGTTGCTACTTAAAGATTAAAAAGCAGAATAAACTTAACAAAATAACTTAAAATTCTGAAGGATCATAACTTTTGATTACCTCCTTTTTTTTTACTTTTGATTATCTCCTTTCTTTTTCCTTTGATTGGCTTGGACAATTTATAAAACACCAATGGGAGCAAAAAGATTGAAAAATATATAGACTGGCTAACGCGACATCGAATGGTTGCCGAGAAAGAAAATGGTACATATTCTTCTTAGTTTTTTACTTACTTAGCTTATCTATTAATACCCCATTAACATACTTTATTTTAGCTTTTAAAACCATTAATACCAAAACCGTCATTTGTTTAAAATAATTACACGTAGTCTTTGAAAAGTTCTTTTCGCTTAAATTAGAAACTTATATCATTTCTTAAGTCCAAATAATTACGCCGACGTCAATGCTATCATGCTAATATATAGTTTATCATAAAAAAGCATCCAGTACACATAAATAAGAACACTCACTTTTATTAGATCTCACACATTAGTTGCTATTAGACGACATACATGTGTTTAATCTTTCATCACACATGTGAGTACATATGTAATCATAAACAGAAATATGAAAATGCAGAAAACGTTTTACTCGTATTTGAAGTCACTGGTTAGTAAATACTCCAATGTACAATGCCTATTCGTTACAGGACCCATGCCCGATTGAGGATAAAGGAGTATCAAACAATATGATGAGTTAATTGGTTTACAGTTGGGAGTAAGGATCTCTTGCAGAAAATTTCTAACACGCTATCAATACAACCATATTCAACTTAAAATCAAAAACATGTTATCAAAAAAAATTAAAATCAAAAAGTATAAATAAATGGAAGTTTTAGAGAAGAACCAACAATTTATAAATGGTTAAACAAAAAAATAATAATATACTTCCAGTGTTGAACTGCAAAACGTCGGTCGTGAACTACGTACATCTTTTATAATATGGCATCTAGCGGGAATATCGTTGGCTGGCTGTTATTTATATTCTTCAAATAGGAAGTTATTCTAGTTATAAGAGAAAGTTATTCTTAATATAATATAAAACTATTCTAGTTTTAGACAACGAAAAAATGCTTTTCTTTAAAGAAAACACCATAGATTCATTAACTCATGAGATAACACCATAGATTACTAAAAACTTCTTCTTTTGTGTTAATGATTTCCCATGATAGAAATTGTTTTATTATTCAACTCTTTATTTAACACATCATTGACTGCCAATTTAAATTTATTTAGAGAGTTGATCATATTCTTCTTTCTAACATTGCGATTATGTGAATAAGTAAATGTATATACGCGTAATAAATGAATTATTTACAAATAATCAGATTCAAATACAAAAGTTATCTATTATTATAAAGAAGAGTTTATTCCCTCCTTCTTCTGCCATGTCATCAATTAGTATAACAACAAAATGACACGTGTACTTTCTCCTAAGTTTTTTTTTGTTTCGTTTTGTAACATGTTAATGGGCTTCTCTTAAACTATTAGTGGGCTCTTATTTCATTATATATTTTGATCAGTCCAAATTTAGCCCAAAGAGACTACTATCGTCTTCCAGACGACATTTAGGATTAGGGTGGAAGACGACATTGAAGATTAGGGTTTGATGGTGCTTTCTCATTTGCGTTGAACCATGCTTGACACTCACTTTCAGTGTAGCGAACTAACTCCAAAGGAACTTTGTCTATTCCCTAAAGAGTTTACCACTTATGGCCTTCCAAATGTACAAGATTTTCACGGATAAGGATCCCTATCTAATTCTGGTTCCACAATGTTGTTTTTCTCCATAATAGGTAATCCATATTAGCATATATGCTCTGGAGAGAGAAAATGTCCTAACTTGTTGGTGTCGCTGATAAATACCAGGCTTGTAAAGCTGGTGGACATTCAAAAATTGCATGAGTGACAGATTCTTCATGTTCTCCACATAGTGGGCAGTATTATCACATCTCATGTTATGCCTTATTAGGTTCTTCGTAACCGCCACAAGACCACTTATCAGTTGCCATATAAGATTACATATGTTCTTAGGAGCTCTTATCTTCCAAGCAAAGGCTTGAAGTTTTATTATACTAGGTTCCATTATCTCATTTTCCTTCTCAACCTTCAGCAAGTTCCGAGCTACCCAATAACCTGATTTGATTGTATACTGGTCATTTTTAGTATAGTTCCAGCAGAAAGTATCCCGACGTGAGACGTACTTATGGCCAGACTCCTTATTTAAGGTATATCAGCAGGGTCGACATAATCCTCTAGTAGCCCAAAATTCCAATTGTTCGATTCATGATTAATCATATCAATTACTCTCACATTCGGATGCATGACTAGAGCCACAGGCCTGGCTGGCCTAGCTGGTGAAGTGGGGATCCAAGGATCCTCCCGTACATTGACCTCATGTCCTGAATGTATCTTGTGTCTGATTCCCAATAATAGTAACTTTCGTGCTGCTGAAATACTGGTCCACACATATGATGGGCTACTTACAAAGATATTTCACAAAGGTGAACTTATTCTTTAATATATTCCCCTCAGCAAATCGAAGTAATGTACTAATCTCCATAGTTGTTTTGCCAGAGAGCAAGGTTAAACTCATGGATCATTCGAAAACCAATCCCACCCTCCTCTCGTAGTAAACACACATTTTCCCACTTTGCCCAGTGATTTCCTATTTTGGAGGGTTTGAACTCCACCAAAATTGTGTAATGGCACTTGCAAGGTTATCACATATCTCCAACGGGAGCAAGAAACTAAACATTACATATGTCGGAAGAGCTAGCAGGATATATTTAATCAAGACTTCCTTTCCTCCTTTTGAATGCCATCTACCCATCCATCCATTTACTCTATGCATTAGTTTATCCTTCAGGAAAGCAAATAGTTTTCATTTGGATCCACTAATGTCTTCTGGGATACCTAAGTATATCCCTATTCCTCCTTCATTTTGGATTCCAAGAGTATCTTTAATTTGTTGCCTAGCATTTGCGTTAATCCTCTTACCAAAGAGTACAGGTGATTTAGTAAAGTTAATGCGTTGTCCACATGCTTGTTTATATTTCCTCACCAATTCTATCACTTATTCACATTCACGGGGCTTCGCCTTACAGAAGAAAAGGCTATCATAAGCAACAAGAAGGTGGGATACCGAGGGACATGCGCGAGTAACCCGCATTTCCGTTATCTTCCTTTGGTTCTCTGCATGATTAAGAAGGCTAACGAGCGCTTCCGTGCATAGAATAAAGATGAAAGGAGACAAAGGATCTCCTTGACGTAGGCCTCTTCCTGGAGCAATATTTCCCCTAGGTTTCCCATTCATAAGCACCTTATATTTCACCAATGCAACACACCTCATTATCCAGGTGATCCATGTTTCAGAAATCCCATTTTTCTCAAAACTGCTTCAATGAACGACCACTACATTCTATCATACGCCTTACTCATGTCTGTCTTAATGGCCATCCTTTTGTTTCTTCCACTTGGCTTAGTTCGTAGGGCATGAAACATTACTTCTTTAATTATAATATTGTCCGTAATTTGTATTCCAGTAACAAAGGTTGACTGGGTTTCCAAAATTCTATCTGGTAGAACTTTCTTTAATCTTAGGCATACAACCTTAGAGATAATCTTGTAACTGACATTACACAGACTGATGGGTCGGAACTGAAACATCTCTTTGGCCAAGTTGTCTTGGGATGATGCATATATTTATATCATTTAGACCACTTGCCATTGTTCCATCTAAAAGGGATTGGTTAACCATATGGATTAAATCTTCCTTTACTATATCCCAGAATTTCTGATAAAAAAAGACTTGTCATCCCATCTGGTCCAGGAGCCTTTTCTAGATGAATAGCAAAAAATGCTAATTTAATTTTCCATTTCGTGACTGGAGCAGTAAGATCGTTGTTTATTGACTCAGTAATCGTAGTATTTAACTCAGATAGCGCATCCACTATTTCTTCTAGGTCAGAGGATTCAAAGAGTTGTCTAAAGTAAATAGTAGCAATGGTTACCAATCCTTCCTCATCCTCAACAATATTTTCATTTGCATCTACCAACTGTGTGATTTTATTCATAGCTCTTCTTTATTTTGTCAAAGCATGAAATAATTTTGTGTTTCTATCTCCTTCTCTTAGCCAAAAAAATTCGACCCTTTTGATTCTAGAACATCTCTTATGCCTTAGGAGAATTTGAGAGTTCCTTTAATGCTTCCGCTATTTCCTCGGTTGTTGCATCATTATTCGATTACAGGTTTTCCACCTTCTCTTTAAGTTCCTCCACTGATTTTTCTGAGTTTAAATTCTGCTGTCTTCTCCACTGGCTCAAGGCTTTACGGCAATTCAAGGCTTCTCCACTCATTTTCCAGCCATCTCTTATCAAATTAAAAAAAAATTTGATTTCCATATAGGCTTTGTAAGGATGTCTGCTAAGATCGAACGATGGTATGATCCCCATAATTACATATACTAGATATTAGAGTGAGGGAACTTTTCATGTCAATCCTCATTTCCAACAGCTCTGTCAAGTTGACACTTAACTGTTATTCTTCCAGCTCTCTTCCCAATCCATGATAGCATGTCACCAGTGAAAGAGAATTCCAACATCACGCAGTAGCTTAGCATTTGCTTAAACGGTAGGAAGGAGCTGTCTGAATGTTGACTACCACCTTCCTTTTTCTGATGTCCTATAATTTCATTAAAATCTCCTATCATGAACCATGGTCCAGTTCTTGTTGTTAAGAAACTCATAAGACATTCCCAAACTTGGTCTTGCCGTTTTAAGACAAAATCCCCATAAACAAATGTCATAAAGACTTTTATTCCATCAGTGACTGCCTTAATGTCAATCATTCTGTTATTTGAAAATAAAACATTAACTTGAAATTCATCCATAAAAATTAAAGGTAAACCTCCGGTAAGACCAAGTGGCTCAACGGTAAACAAATGATCAAATCCTAAATCGACTTGAATGTTTTGCAGTGACAGCCTTTTATTCTTCGTCTCAGAGAGGAACACAAGTCTTGGGCGATGCTTCTGACACATTTCAAAATAGCGAATCAATGCATGCTCGCAATTGAGAAGTATGTAAATGTGTGCACTATGGAGGCCTTTATCAGTCGACCACCAAACCTCTTTCAATTTCCCACCGAATTGTCCAATTTGGAAAAAGATATCTGGAACATCATTTTCCATATATGTCGGCACAACACCACCATCATCATACCTTCTTGGATCTCGTTTTCGGATACGTAATTTCGGTGCAAAGTAGTATGATGTGAAGTGTGATGTTTCTTCCGTCAAACTTCCGCCAACTATAGAACCTTAACTCTTGCGAGGATTTTTGCTTTTCCTTTCAAATTTTTCATGGCCCACTCATACTGATACATCCATCCGTAATGTACAGGTCCTCGAAGCAATGCCTCATACGGGATGTGGAAAACTAGATGATCCATGACGTCAAAAATGCTAGCGGAAATATTTTTCCAGGTTGCACAGTAAGATGAGAATGTTCTCATGAAGTTGTTGAACGACATCCTCATTAAGAGTGTGTGCTCAGATCCCTGAAAAATGGTCCAATTCCTTGCATATTTCAAAATTTACAGACATTAGTAGTCAAAATGTGTATATAAATAAAGAAATTAAGTAAAGCATGTGTTTATATATATATATATAACCTGCAAGTGCTTCATGTACTTTTGTTGGCAGTAGCTCCGCAAATGCAAAGGGAAGTAGTCGTTGCATAAAGACATGACAATCATGACTCTTCATCCCTGAGAACTTTTGACCCTTTTCAACACATCTAGAAAGATTTGAAACATACCCATCAGGAAACTTCACTTATGATGCCACCCAGTTGAACAACACCGACTTCTGTTCTGATGACAATTTGAATATCAGAATTGAGACTTGTCCATTGCTTTTTATATGTAACTCACTTCTCGAGCAAATATCAGGTAAGTCTAACCTCGATTTTATGTTATCTTTTGTCTTTCTTGGGACATTCAATATTGTGTTGAGGATGTTCTCAAAAAAATTCTTCTCTATCTTCTTCACATCGAGGTTGTGAGGCAAAAGAAAATCGTTCCAATATGGAAATTCCCAAAACATACTCTTCTCGTGCCAATTGTGCTGAACTCCGTAATAATCAGGCATATTATTGGGAACATGCCAATTACCACCACGTGGAACGGTTTATAGCGCACCGTAGTAATCAATTTGCGCTTCGATTTGTTCCCTAGTTAAATATGGAGGATAAGTGTCTCTCACAACCCTTTTGTGCCTGAACAATATCTTGTTTCTTCTGTACGGATGGTGAATGGGAAGAAATCGACGGTGACAATCAAACCAACTTGTCTTCCTACCATTCTTCAACGGAAACGCATCCGTCATTCCATTACAATATGGACAAGATAATCTCCCATGTGTAGTCCATCTAGACAACATCACATATGCATGAAAGTCACTTATGGTCCATAAAAGCATCGCTTGCATCGTAAAATTTGGTTTTGTTGAACAATCATACGTCCTCACCCCTGTTGACCACAAATCTTTCAACTCTTTTATCAGTGGTTGTAGAAAAACATCGAGAGATCTTTTTGGATGCTTCGGACCAGGTATTAATATGGTCATGAATAGAAGCTCCTGTCGCATGCACATCTCTGGTGGCAGGTTGTATGCGTAAGAAAGACTGGCCACAATGAATATTGTCTGCCTGACATTCCAAATGGACTAAATCCATATGTGCATATTCCAAGATACACATTCCGGCTATTGCTAGCAAAATCTTGATGTACATTGCTAAAATGTTTACAAGCTCTTGCATCTGATGGATGGGTCATCTCACCCTCCGTCTGAGTATGCTCGGCATGCCATCTCATCCATCCGGCAGTCTCCTTAGACTGGTACAATCTTTTCAATCTGTCTGTAATTGGTAGGTACCACATCCTTTGGTACGGTACCCTATTACGCCCTCGTCGTTGTGGTCTGAATCGTGGCTTCTTTCATAATCAACATTCATAACTTCTCATTATCTCCCCAGTAAATCATGCAATTGTCGATGCAAACGTATATCATCTCCGAAGGCAACCCAAGACTATAAACCAATTTCTGAATCTCATAATAAGAATCAGCAAACAAATTGTCTTCCGACAAATACTCTTTAAATAAGTCTGCCCATGCATCCATACAATTTTCAGGTAGATTATGATCGGTTTTAATATTCATCATTCTAGAAGCCAACGACAATTTAGAGAGACCTTCTCAACAACCACTGTAAATTGGTTGATTCGCATCATAAAACTTTTTTGCATCTATGTTAGGTTCTTCAGCTTCATCATCATGAGCTACAAATGCATCACCTACCATATCATGAACCCTATCATAATCTACCATATGTTCCTCCTGATGATAACTATTATGCATATGATCAACCACGGGTTCAACCTGAAAATTGCTATTACTACTGCTAGCTTCATTCCCACAATCACTATAACCTTCTCCATGTTGAAACCAATATAGTAATGTGGCGTGAAACCTATATTTACTAAATGCTTCCAAACATTTTCACGAGGGCCTAATTTTGAATTGTTGCATTTCCGACAAGTACAGAACATCTTACCACTTTCTTGGGTGAGCGGTGTAGAATCTGCTTGATGCATAAATGTCTTCAGCCCTTCGAGATACTCTTTCGTCACTCTCACGTTACCATCTCTGTGTGTATACATCCATCTCCGCAACTTGAAAATATTTCCATCTCCGGATATATTTCTTTCCTTTCATGTTTTCAATTTTTTTTCTTTGAATTTTCAATTTTTCTGGGTGTGTTTTATTTGAAACTCAAAGAACATATTTATAGAAAAATTTCGATTTGGTAGGTAACATTTTACCACAAATTTACGAGGAAAATTGGCAGGTGCACAACCTTCAAAAATACGTTTACACCTAAAAAGTGGTGCCCTCGTTATTTCCTCGCTAAACTATTTCCTCGTAAAATATACGTAAATGTAGCGAGTACTTTACGAGGGAATCCACCTTGCCACGTAATTTCCTCGCTAAAATACGACAGTTTTACGAGGAAACGTGTTTCTTGTTTATTCACGACGAATCTACGTGTTTCTCGTTTATGTTTCCACGTAATTTCCTCGTATAACTCACGTAAATTTACGAGACCCAGTTCTCCTCGCTAAATTTCGTGGTTAATAAACTGTTTTCTTGTAGTGATAGTTAAGGACCTTGAGAACTTTTTCCAGTTTCCTTGGGCGGAGAGTCCTTCCTAACAACAATACCTTGCATGAAACCAGCAGAGTTGGTTGCTGGTAGATGTGATGACCCGATTGGAGCACTTGTTCGACATTTAAAGCAGGGTAAGTTTCGATTACAAGGGTTCCCAATTGCACTTCAATTGCTTGCATTCTGTGCTATCCATGAGTTGCTGTCCAAGTTGACAAGCTCTCAATCATGGATCTTGATGATGGAAATCTACCACAACAACCCTCAAGCAACCTCATCGACATACTACGTGTCGAAGCTAACTAAAATGTAAGTTTCTTCGTCTCTCACAGTTCCTTTTATTTCCACTCACTATGTCTTCTGACAAACCACTTCATCTGCTTCTGCTTTCTGTTACAATAGTAATCCCAATCGAGTGTCAACCATATCTTGGCTAGGGAGTCTGGACTGATGAGGTAACTAATAAACATGTAAATTACTTGGAGCAACGCATAGCTGATCAGAAACCTTTCAGAAGTATTTAGCCAGGTGGTGTCACTCCAGAGCTTTTGATCAGTCTGCCTAATATTGAGAACAAATGAAAACACATGAAGCAATCTGCTCCCCTAAAGAAATCACTCAAGCCGAAGCATAATAGGAAAAACCATCTTCTAACCGGAAGCAAAGGCGCATAAGCACCTACTCAGCCGTGAAAAGTCAACCACCTACTCAATGAAGTTGTAGCTCAAATTTTCATTGAACTCTCAGAAAAAGTCACCAATCTTGAATCCGAGATGAAGTGTTTGCTCGAGATGCTACAACGAGAAAGGAAACGCTCTCACGGAAGACTATATGCTTTCAACTTTCTCATACCTCGTCGGTAAAAGTCCCACAAACTTAAGGTAATCTTCTCATGCTGAACCATGTCAACCAACTACATACTGGAAACCCACCAATGAGGTAATTATCTTAGATCTTTATCCAATCCGAGCTTCATATCTCCTTTTTGTTTTTTTTTTCTCCACACACCACCTCGTTTGATATTTTTGTTATTTCTGTTTTGGTGTTTGAATAGACCTTTAGACCCATGGATGTGGAAGACCTGCACGAATGTCAATCCCTTATCTTCAGCCAATATGCAGCGAAACACTACATATCCCCCATCCACAGCTTCCTCGTCCATATCTCTCACATCCACAACTCTTCCAATAACAAATTTTCCATCAACGGCTCTCCCACCCACGTCTCTCCCACCCATGTTCTCTCACCCACCCCGCTCCCACACACCGCTCTCCTATCCAAAACATACATCTTCCATCTGACACCATACCACCCTTCGAGCCGTCCTCCTCCACACATGATAACCATATAATATCTAAATCTCCTAGTATGATCCCTTCCTCTGATGTCTACGATGCCAGTGCTCATCCAAACAACATGCCTCTCCACTCAGTTATGTTTGACGGTGTCATTATCTATGAGAACATTTGCCCATAACCCACCAAGTCCAATGTTCCTACATATGACACATCCATCAATCCTTTGTCACCTTATCTGTCTGCCTTTCCTCAGTCACCCCTTCCTTTCACACCCTCACCTCTCCCACCAAGAGTATTGAAAGTTTATCTAGATTTACGGTTCATGCATCATCTCTCAACGCCTTCATAGCCACAACTACGTCCAATCCCAAAACAGTCCCAGTTCTGTAGTTGTACAAGCTCAGATCCTCTAACCACTACTCCCTTCACATATTTGAATGAAGGAAAATCTCAACTTCACTGTTTTGCAGGATCGACAAGAAGAGAATTATGTTGTTGAACTAAGCGAGAGATCTCCAACAAAACTAACCACTAGGCATTGTCCTTCCGATGAGGAAAACACTCTTGCCTAAGAATTTTTTCGTTGTGATTCCATCCTAGCACGAAGTCTAATCACCCTCTTCTAAAATTTCAATATTGTCTTCTAAATAGGATTTTTTCATCATTTCAAAACGTGTAAGTCAACCTTTCATTTTGGTGTTACACTTCTAACTCCTGCCCTTTTACATGATCCATCTTTCATTGCACTAGCTTCCATACTACCCTTCGAAAATAGACTTCTCCAACATATTCTTATTGGAGCTTGTGGAACCTCGCAAATGAACTAAAATCTATGTAAGTTTCTTTTCAATTATCCATATGATTATTTTTTCCTCCATCCTACAACATACTAATGTGTATCTACAACGACATCTCTTACATCCGCATATGGAAATCCTCATGCACATGCTTGTTGAAAGACACAATAGACAACTAGCTAGCGAAAATGCTGTTTTCACTACACCCTATCTAGCTTCAGGATCCAAGAAAATTTTTGCAAGTTCAATAAGGCCATCTAAAAGGACCACTTCCACTGGGCAAAATGGCTTACTATCATTGTCCTTGCCCCTCAGAAAAATGGTTGCAAGATATCCACACTCTATTACCCATATGGATTGAGCCAACACACACTGGGTGACTCTAGCAATCAACCTCGACATGGGCCTCGTTGAAACCTTGGATCCTCTGCAAATTTTGTATGCTGATAGGAAGATGGAACGCTTCATGGATCATGTTCTAAAGACACTCCCCTACCTTGTTAACATGGTTGCAAAGCCTGATTTGGCACAATTTTGTGAGCTTGATTCGTTTGCGTACAATAAGGTAGTAGATTTATACATCAACCATCGAGCAGGTGACTGCGGATCAGTAAGCACCAAGTTCCTCGAAATGCATGCCCAAGGGGACCCTTCACGATACATGTCCTGCATAACTGATCAAAATGTCGATGACCTACGCAAACAATACGCCATGGACATCCACAAGACAATTGTTCTTCCCGCTAACCATGCACCACCACGCACCTGATCTCCTCTATTTTGCCATGAACCAACTATCTTTTGTGTAATATGTTTTATGCTCTGTCGAAACTTTTGTAATATATGCAGTACAAATTTTTGTTTGCTACCATCTCCAGACTTCTTGTTAGATGATCACAAACAAAAACACTAATAGTGTATCATCTTGGATGTAATATATTTCTTATCCAAATCCCCATGTTTCATATTCACATCCATACTAAAAAGGGATATGTAATTACACAATTTAAAACAAAATTAACCCTGCCAAATAACATCCCAAACCCATACCTTGTTACTCGACCCTGTTGACATGAAGAAATCATGGATCCCTAAAACATGGTTCCCAAATTATGGACCTTGTTTATGGGAGCTCATGAATTCATGGATCCTTAAAACATGGTTCCCAAAATCATGGACCTTGTTTATGGGAGTTCATGAATTCATGGACCTTGTTTATGGAAGATGTCTTTTGTATTCTCTATATATTACAATGTATTTGCAAAGAAATGAATCAAGGAAATAAGTTTCTCTCCTTCTTATTCTTATTTGTTCTTGAGTGTTCTTGAGTGTTCTTGAGTGTTCTTGAGTGTTCATACTCTTTCTCTTCATAAATCATCAATTCTAACATGGTATCAGAGCTTTAAGCTCCTACTTCATTCCGCAAACCTTCTCTATCATTCTCTTTATTCAGCAAAGCTTTTATGTTATTCTCATTCCGCAAATCATAAAAATGGAGAAGGAAAACATAATTTCCGTGACCCTTGAGGGTCCTAATTATCTCTCATGGTCAAGAGTGGCCAGAATCACCTTGGGATGTCATGGACTTTGGGACAGCCATATCATGAAGGCTGGAACTTCAAAGAGGATGGCTGAAGAAGATAGATACGTGAACAACCACAACCAATGGGTTCAAGAAGACCAACAAGCTCTGGCTCTCATCTGTAACTCCTTGTCAAAACCAATCCTGAAGATCAATTCTCACATCAAAATCGCCAAGAGACTATGGAGAGTCTTCAAACCGCTTATGGGTGTTTATGGGAGAGTCTCCAAACCATCTATGAGAACGACCGGTTCCTCAGCTTTCTCCTACACCTAGACTCATCATTCAACACACTGATAAAGAATTTCTTTACTGGAAGAAAGATTCCATGCCTAGATGATGGTGATCCTCTCAAAGGCCAGCCGGATAAATGTAAACCCAAGGAGCAGCAAGCAATTCAAGGGAGAACCATGTATTCTGCTCACATGGGTGATTCAACTGAAGACATGTGGAGAAATCGAGTTGGTACGACCTCATCTGATGATTTTGTGACCAGAAAAGACGCCAATTCCTTTATCTGGAGCACTGTCTTGGCTCTCATTGCTTCCAAGAAGGCTGGTACACATTCTCTTGACTCTAAACCTATCAATAATAGATTCAGGAGCAAGCCATCACATGATTTGTGATAGGAACTTGATTAGTAATATCCAGCCTGCCGTAGGGAATGTAGTCATAGCAAATGGTGATAAGGTGAAGATAGAAGGGATAGGGAACCTTAAAAGTGTTTGATAAGGAATCTACTGCCTTGTATATGCCTGGATTTTCATCTAACTTGTTATCAGTAAGAAGGGCTACGATTGATTTGGGCTGCCAAGTTGTGTTCAGACCAGATGAAGTTGAGTTTCAAGACCTGAAGACAGGAAAGGTCATTGGAAAAGGGCACAACCATCAGCAGATGTATCATCTTGAGAGGAATATGGTGCCAGAATCATCTATGCCTCAACTGCCTGGCTAGCACCGTTAATGGCGCTGAGAAACACAATATGGCATGCCAGATTGGGACATCCCCATACAAGAGCTCTAAACCTAATATTCCTGGAGTGGTGTCTAAGAATGAAGAGTGTGAAGCCTGCATATTGGGGAAGCATTGTAGGACAGTCTTTCCACGGTCTGGCACCACCTATGAGAGTTGCTTTGACTTGGTTCACTCTGATGTATGGACGGCTCCATGTGTGTCAAGGGAGAATCACAAATACTTTGTCACTTCATTGATGAAAAATCCAAATACACTTGGTTGACACTGATTCAGTCCAAGGATAGGGTGTTAGACGCCTTCAAGAATTTCCAAGCTCATGTCTCCAACCACTTCAATGCCAAGCTGAAGATCCTCAGATCAGACAATGGTGGAGAATACACAAGTCATGCATTCAAACAGTACCTGGCTCAACATGGAATTATTCATCAACAAGTTGTCCATATACTCCTCAACAAAATGGAGTTGCTGAAAGAAAGAACAGACACCTGATGGAGGTAGCCAGATCAATGATGTTCCACACCAATGTTCCAAAAAGATTCTGGAGTGATGCGGTGGTGACTGCTACTTATCTAATCAATAGGACTCCAACTCAAGTCCTCAAAGATCTATCACCGTTTGAAGTCCTTAACCAGACCAAGCCGGCTTTGGACCACTTACGGGTGTTTGGATGTCTCTGCTTTGTGATGATACCAGGGGAGCAGAGAAACAAACTGGATGCCAGGAGCACAAAAGCGATGTTCATTGGCTACTCTCCAACACAAAAGGGGTATAAGTTCTATGATCCAGTAGCCAGAAAAGTTTTAATATCAAGGGATGTGAAGTTTGTGGAAACAAAGGGATATTATGAGGTGAAGAATTGGGATGATCTGAGGGACTTACCGCAATCAGAAAGAGCCACAAACCTCAGAATCATTTTGGAGAACTTCGGCATTGGCATGTCTCCAGCAACTCAAGAAACAAGAAGGAATATCCCTGAAGCTACTGCACCTGTTCCAAAAGCTGTAGTTGAAGAAGATGTGATTAATGAAAATGAAAAATTGCCCATCCTGACCCTGAAAGGGGGAATCAACAAGAAGCTCATGATCAGGATGAGACCAAATCAGAATCAGTTCCTGAGACTCAAGATCAAGTTCCAGAAGAAACAAATGAGGCAGCACCTGATCAGATACAGCCTTTGCGAAGGAGCACAAGAATCAGGCAACCGAAAGTCTACTTCAATGCTAAAGCTGTGGCACATCCAGTGAGTGCAGTATGCTCGCTTGCTCAATATCCAGAAGAACATCAAGTCTTCATTGGAGAATTGGATCAAGAGTACATCCCAAACACCTATGAAGAGGCAATGCAAGACAAAGAATGGAGAGAGTCTGTTGAAGAAGAGATCAATGCCATGATCAAGAACAACACCTGGTATGAGACTGAGCTTCCAAGAGGAAAGAAAGCCGTGACCAGCAGACTCTTGCATACCATCAAGTATCTTGCAAATGGAAAGCCAGAAAGGAAGAAAACCAGACTGGTAGCAAGAGGATACACACAAGTGTATGGAGAAGATTATCTAGACACGTTTGCACCAGTGGCGAAGCTTCATACAATCCGGATACTCATCTCATTGGCAGTGAACCTAGAGTGGGATCTTTGGCAAATGGATGTAAAGAATGCTTTTCTACAAGGTGAACTAGAAGATGAAGTGTACATGAGACCACCTCCGGGAATGGAAGAGATGGTAAAGCCAGGAAATGTCCTCAGACTCAGAAAGGCGATCTATGGCTTGAAGCAATCACCAAGAGCTTGGTACCACAAACTAAGCACTACATTGAATGGAAGAGGATTTGTGAAGTCTCAAGCGGATCACACACTCTTCACTCTCACCAGCAAGTCCGGGATTATTGTGATCCTAGTCTATGTGGACGACATCATCATTACTGGAAGTGACAAGGAGGGGATCAGTGCCACCAAGACATTCCTCAAGACCGCATTTGACATCAAGGATCTAGGTGAACTGAAGTACTTCCTCGGGATTGAGATGTGCAGATCAAAGGAGGGGTTGTTCATGTCCCAAAGAAAATATACTTTAGATATTCTAAAGGAGGCAGGAGATCTTGGAAGAAGACAAGCCAAGACACCACTTGAAGAAGGCTACAAGACACTGCGAGAGGGGGAGTATGAAGATACTCCATTTGAAGATGTCAAGCAATATAGGAGAATTGTTGGGAAGCTGATCTATCTAACCATTACCCGGCCAGATGTTTGTTTTGCAGTAAATCAGGTGAGCCAGCACATGCAAAATCCCCAAGGTTCATCACTGGAACATGATGGAGAGAATCCTAAGATACTTAAGGGAGGCTCCGGGTCAAGGCGTATGGATGGCTTGCAACAGAAACACTGAGGTTGTTGGATACTGTGATGCAGATTGGGCTGGAGACAGAACAGACAGAAGATCAACTACCGGCTATTGCACATTCATTGGAGGAAATTTGGTTACATGGAAGAGTAAGAAGCAGAAGGTTGTGTCTTGCTCAAGTGCAGAAGCAGAGTACAGATCAATGAGGAAATTAACCAGTGAATTCATCTGGATAAAGAGTCTTTTAGGCGACTTGGGGATTGAGATCACCAACCCCATGACCATGCATTGTGACAACCAAGCCGCAATACACATTGCGTCCAATTCAGTCTTCCATGAGAGGACAAAACACATAGAAGTAGACTGCCACAAGGTAAGACAAGCAGTAGAGCAGCAAGTGATCCTCCCATGCTACACAAGGAGTGAAGATCAACTGGCGGACATCTTCACCAAGGCGGCCAGCAGCAAAGTTTGTGAGTCCATTCTTCCAAGACTAGGACTCATAAACCTTCCATGTCAGTGATCCCCTCACCATGGAGTGTTCTACTCTTTTTCCTTTGCTTGGTTTTTATCCCAAGTGGTTTTTCCAAGTAAAGGTTTAATGAGGGAATACTTCATGGCTTTCCAAGCTTGACTTGTTCCATATGGTCAAGCTTGAGGGGGAGTGTTGACATGAAGAAATCATGGATCCCTAAAACATGGTTCCCAAATTATGGACCTTGTTTATGGGAGCTCATGAATTCATGGATCCTTAAAACATGGTTCCCAAAATCATGGACCTTGTTTATGGGAGTTCATGAATTCATGGACCTTGTTTATGGAAGATGTCTTTTGTATTCTCTATATATTACAATGTATTTGCAAAGAATGAATCAAGGAAATAAGTTTCTCTCCTTCTTATTCTTATTTGTTCTTGAGTGTTCTTGAGTGTTCTTGAGTGTTCTTGAGTGTTCATACTCTTTCTCTTCATAAATCATCAATTCTAACAGACCCAACTACCTATTTCAAACCCAAATCCAACAAAGCAACTCGAACCATTATTGAACATTCCTTTACATAGATTTAGGGATTTTACATTGGGTTACTAAAAACAAATACAAAGATCTCATTGCGGAGAAACTTCTAATAACCAACCGCCCTAAGCCAAGTATAGATCAATTCGCCGCCCAGCGTCTTAGATTATAGACAAACAAGATGGCCAGCTCAAGCTCTTCTTCCTCTCATTCTGATGTAGATTTTATATGCACTCTTAAATTAATCCTATAAGCTACTTTTACTCTCTCAAATAAGAGGTTCAGTGCAGTACATAGGGATCAAATCCACAGAGAAGTTCACATAATAGATTTTTTGCTTCGAAATAAAGCTAGATGTAAGTATAGATTTATAAATAGTGAATCAAGGATTGGTTTGGTTTGTAAAGATTATTAAAAAGAATTGGACTTACGAGAACTCTCAGGTAAACTAGGCAATGCAAACAAATAGACATATTAAGGTTTTAGTAAAGCTCTTGCGGGATGAATCGGACCTCCGAGATCGGATCGAGCAAGTTGTGGTTGAACCGGATCGGGATAGTTCCTCCTCACGTCGGTACAAGCATGAACGGATCGCCTAACACTGGTACGGAAGTTTTCTTCCGCGCACGAGCTGACTAGTCGAGATGGTGGAAAAGGCGGCGTCGATGGTGGAGAAGAAGAGGCGGCTTGTGTAGGGTCTAGCTTATGGGTTATCAGAGCAAGTCGTGCTGATAACGTGTTGTGAATGAATTGTTTTATTTCATGAATAAGGAGTATATAAGGGTTACAAAGAGGATATTCGGATATCAGAATATACCAAATAATATACCAAGGAATAAACTTATACTAAGGAATAAATCTCTTCTTATGTCATCCACATAATGTAATTATTTACACACATTTAGTTATTTTTTAACAATTTTTGAACATTGGTTTTAGTGTCCTTGGTTAAACGTTATATGTCGACATATGTCTACTAATTTTGTTTTTTTCTGCGCTGATTTAACAACATTTTGGCAAACAAATTTTTCTAAACACTGTAATCTACAGTGCTTTGATTCTCTACTGAACTTAATTTTGATTCTCTACTGCTAAAACGAATGTAATTTTTTTACTGTTAGTACTTAGTGTTGTTGGCAACAACAAAAATGGTAAGAATTTACATCCTATGACACTTTTTTATTCTCTAAAAGAGTATATTGTATGAGGAAACCCTAGTTAGAACTCTTTCGCCATCCTTTTCAAAAGAGAAAACCCTAGCTCCGGCCTGGTGTTTCATGTGCCAGAGGCGTTTTCTAGCTTCCCCTTATCTTTTCTTCTTTGCTCTCTCCTAGTCCTTCTAACATATGTCGATATGTTCGTTATTCTGCTCCGATCGATGTCTTTAAGTTTAATATTATATATGGTGATTGACAGCTTGATCTAAATGTGTATTTGGGTAGGTTCAAGGTAATGGAGTGTTCTCTATTGATTTGGTTTTGTAGTATGTGAGGGTTAAGAAATGGGGTGGCTCAAGTCGTGAGTTACTCTTGTTTTACTGTGGTAAAAAATATAGTGATGTCTATTTTAGGTAGCTTAAGAACCAATTTAATGTTCATCGTTTGTATAGTTTAGATTTCATCGTTTGTATAGTTAAGATTTCATCGTTTGTATAGTGGGTTAAAGTTTTGCAGTTGTAGTTATATTATCATTTTGGCTAATGAAAGTTGTTGAGTATAAAAAGAAAACGTAAACTGTATATATCTCGTCGTTGTAGTTCTCCGCTATCATTTAACAACACTAAGTCTCCAACATTAGAGCACCCCACATTGATGAACCTCCCTTGGGGTTCACACAAATAAAAAAATAATTTTTTTTTATTTTCGTTTATTTTATTAATATTGGACCAATCATATGTTGACACGTGGTGAACCCGGAGTCATTGAGGTTCACCGCGGTGAACTTTTTGAAAGAGGAGTTCATAGAAATCTGATTTTAATATTATTTTTTTTCTCGATTTGCGTGTGAACTCCCCCATCAACCCTTGATGGGGTGCTCTTAGCGATTGTCGTTGTCACTCATCACCATGCTTAGGCCCAGTTCGTTATAATTCACAAGAGGTTTTGGGCTCAGAAGAAGCCCAGAAAGCTAGCTCCCAGCTACCCAATTTATTGCATCCTTTGTCTTTGCAGGAACTGCGAGTCGTAATGATTTTCATCGCTTTTAAAAGATAAGAAATAAAAAGAAGAGAAACTAAAGATAATTTAGAAACAGACAACCGCTGATAAACATGAGCACAGAGGAGAAAGAAGAAGAAGAAGAACAATGGCCATCACCAAGATCAGCTCACGAGGTTCTACTGATTGTTCTTCCTTATCTCCACTCTCTATGCGAACTTCTCTCTATGACAGCTGTTTCGCTGTCCTTAAGAGATGCGATTAGAGACGAAACAGCTTTATGGTCAAAGATCGTTGTTGAACACCGCTAAGCTCTCGTCTAACCGATGATATTCTATGGGAGATCAGTTCCAAATCCGCCGGAAAATTAAACACTCTGATTCTCCGACAGTGTCTTAGGATCACCGACAAGGGGCTCCGTCGTGTGGTGGATGCAAATCCTCTCATCAGAAAGGTAATTTGATTGAATCATAATGAAACCAATTAGTTTCCGACAAAGAGTTTTACTGTTGCTGTTTTGTCTGAAAATTGATATGTCTGAATGAACTTTGTTTTCAAAGATAATTGTGCCAGGATGTACTGAACTGACTCCAGAAGGGATCATTGGATGTGTTGAAAGCTTGACAAAGAACAATCATAACGTGGAGACACTTAACATCAATGGCGTCCACCGTTTTACGAAAGACCATCTCTCAGCACTCTCCACTTACCTTCCTCACGAGGGAGCTATTGATGTCGAGGTCTGTCCCAAATGCGACCAAGTCATGATGATACCCTCTTGCTCAAGAGTGTCATGTGTAAGTAAACTGAACAATAGAGATGATTAAAGTGTTGTAAGAGTCTTAATATTAACATGGTGTGTTTCTTGGTTTGAAGAACCGTGGGAGGAGAAGGCAAGAAAGAAAGTGCAGGGGATGTTGGTTCTGCGTCCCTAGATGCATGGAGTGTGCAGTGTGCCTTGGTTCAGACACTGAGATTCAAGAGGCGGCGTGCGGTGGCGACAGTCTGTGTCTTGAATGTTGGCTTGTTCTTCCTAAGTGCAGGTTCTGCAATAAACCCTATTGCACAAGTCATAGCAATCTGCGACATGATATTGCAACCACTGATCCTTCGGCTCATCCTATGTTTGAATGCCAGGCTTGTCACTACAGGGCAGGTACAAACCCATATGATGCCTTCGACTATCAAATCTAAATATAACATGTTCTATAGTCACGCTTGTTACTATATATACAGTCTTTGTTCATGTTTTATATGAAAACGTTGGATTGTGAAATATTCTGAGACATTGATTGGGTAGAAATAAAGAATCAAGCTTTCAACACAGAGATAAGTTACAATCATTGATGATCCTGAAGCGGAACCTACACGCTACCCTTAAGTAAACTCCTCTTAAAGGAGATGATGAACAAAACCGGGTAGACAACTAGACAAGGAGAGAACAGAACCAATGAGTTCTTTTGTCTCAAGTGTTGCAAGGAAGAAGCTAAAATTAAGAAACAAGAACTGGGAGTTGTTGTTCTTCTCCGAGTTTCTACAAGGATACTAAGGCAATGATCACTAGAAGGACGATGAATGTTAAGTTAAAGAAAGAAGCTTGAGGGTGTGGGAAGCAGCCAGAGGTTGTGGAGTTCGCTGAAGGGCCAATGCTGTTGTGTTGTGTCCAAGTGTCTGATTGCTTTTAGCACTGCAAAACGTTTTGATACAAAAGCTGTCAGGTTGGTTCGTTCCAATACTAATCTTTTGTTAAGATGAAGAAGAAAGTTACCTTCCAGGGAACACACACGTTCCTCGACCTGCAGAGAGAATCAACACAACACAAACCCCATGTTTCAGAACAGACCAAGAATAGTAATCTCTTATGCACAGAGGTGAGAAGTTCCACACATACTTGGATCAGTGGTTGTAACTGTCAGCAACTCCTTTGAAGTCAACAGCTCCCTGAAGCTTTCATCATCTTCTGATAATAAGCAATTAAACGCGTAACTTAGAATGCGCAACCACATCATCAGGCTCATAACACGCTTCACCCTGCATCAACGCCGAACAATCAACCTTCCCTGGACCACAAGCCCAATCAAGAGCCGCCTGAAGCATCTTCTTATCAACCTTCTCCTTGGCTATACAAAACGTCTGGTTCGTAGTATCATTCGCCAGAATGGCTCCTGCACCAGCCAAACGCAACGTGTAAACCGGAGTCCCGTTCGTATGAAACAGCCCCAGTTCTTCTCAGACAAAGGTCCAGGCCTTAGATCCTCATTGTAAAGCTCGTAGATGTACGTAGCAACCGCGGTCCAGGGTGTTTCGGTGTCCCGGTCTTGTTGATCACGTGCTGTATCAAGTTACTATTGTAAGTGTTTGCATTCTCCACCGTAGCGTCATGCTCTCGACCGTCTCCTTTCGAGGGCCAGCCAGACTCCGTAACCACAATGGAATGTTGGTGAAGTTGAGATAAGACATAGCGAAGTAAGCAGCGTCTACTATCGCATCAAAGACGTTGGTGTAATGTAGCAAAGTGTTGGCGTCTACAGCTTCTTTATTGGCTTGGAGAGGCTGAAACAAAGCGTAGTCTAGAGTATAACACCGTTGGACTGAACATAGTCGAAGTACGGATACACATTGAGCATCAACGGCGAGCCAGTTAGACTGTAGGAACTCGAGGAGAAGGGACAATAACTGGATCCCATGTCTTGTTGAAGAAAGCTTGAGAAGGAGGGAAAGAATCAAGAATGATATTTGAAGCATGAGGAGTGGAGACTTTGATCTGACGGTCGAGAATTGGCCGTGACTAGAGCGGCTTGGATGTACTTAAGGGCTGAGACAAGTACAGGAGCTGCGTTTGGTAAGGAGGTTAGGACTTCTGAGCCGACAGCTATTGCTGTGATGTTGGCGCGGGTAATAAGCGGCAACGTTCTAGTGACCCAGTTAGCTGCGGTTGCGTTTGACTGGCTGATACCGAGAAGCTGGTCGTTAGGGACTGAGATGATGAGTTGTATGCCTGTGTGAGCAAACGCTAGGAGCATAGAGCGGTCTGCGTCGTAGAGACGGACGCGGTTGATGTTTTGTGATTTGAGAAGTGTTACTACTTGTGTTGGACTTGGCATGTCTGTGACTTCTGTGCCGATATTCACACCGATTAAAGAATCTGAAATAGTTTGATAGAAAAAACGACGAAAATGTTACCATGTTTCAGTACAATTCGCATGAAAATCATTTGAAAAATCAAATGCTTAATGCAAAAAGTCATAAAGTTTCTAAGTATGTGCAAACACCAAAGGCTGGTGAACAAAAGACGATAATGCCCTTGTAGTGAGGCTATGGATTCAACAAGCTTCAAGGGTAGTTTGGTCTAGTTTACAATTTGTGAGAAGAGAGTACTGGAAGCATATGAGCTGGGATGCAATATCTTGAGATTCTCATTCTCATTAAAGAGATGGAAGCTTGTCAAAGCTAAAATCTTTTTCTTTCTTTTTTCTGGAGAAAAGTAAAAACTAAAAACTATAGATGAAATGAAGAATACACAGAATCTAGAATCAAACATAGAAAAGAAATTCCCTGAATGTATCAGATTTTTCTATTCATTAATAACCAAGATTTGCACATTAAGTAAGCACAAGAACACATTTGCTAATTAGTAAACAGCACTAAAAAGACAGTGTATAACAGAGAGATGAGGGATCTCATTCTCCAGAGAAAGAACACACAAAGAAACAGACAAAAACATAAAGATTCCAGATTTTTACACTAAACAAATAGGTTTAGTTGATTCGAAGATTCAAGAGAAAGAAATTTAAGAAATATTTACCTTGAGAGAGAGCAGAGCTTGCAAAGAGGAAAAGGAAAAGGAGAAGAAGGGCAGCCATGGATGGAGCTTACAAATCTTGGAGATGCTTTTGATTTGCTTCTGAAGCATAAAGACAAGACAAGTCTCGAGGTTCTCTCAAGTAGCCCACGAGAGCAAAATCCAACCAAGACAAACAAATATATATAAAAAAATAGATGTGGAAAAAAAAGAGAAAGAGAAAGAACCAGTTTGCTCCAAAAGATATATATATAACTGAAGCCTAAAGGCTAAAGCTGGGTTTCTGAAAAAGAAGGGTGTATCATACCACAAAATAATGATTTATTTTTGGTGGAGAAAAATGCTTTGATTAATTTATTTTCGTTTAAAATATTATTTGATAAATACTCTAAGATAAAGCTAAAAAAGTTTTTATCACAAAAATAATTTTTAAGAAAAAAAATGACAAAAATAATCTTTATGGAACGAGGTTTTGGGGGTAAATATACGTTTATACCCTTTGAGTTAACTAATCTAGACTTAGGGTTTAGAGTTATGGGGTGGAGTTTTGGGAGTGAGGTTTAAAATTAAAAAAATAAATAAAAAATATTAATTTTTAAAAAATAAAAAGGTCAATTATTTTTGTTTTTAAAAGTTATTTTTGTGACAAAAACTTTAAAAGATGTTATTTGAGAGATTTGCCCATATTATTTTGTAATTCATCTTTTGAATAAATGTTGTTGTAAGGTCGACAAAAAAATAGAATAAGTGTTCTAGGATTCTTTTTTCCTTATGATAAATATATAAATTTGTATTTTGTTTATTGGCAGTGTTTTAATTATTCATGGCTTCAGCTGTAGTGACAGTGAGTCACAGTTGATTCAGTTCAACGGTCGTCTATGCAATTTTTTCTCTTCAAACTATTGTTTCTTTTAATTTTTAGTCTAGGCCCTTTATATACTCTAACGAGTAATAATTTTCCTTGTTCTTTTCCTACAAATATTTATCTCCTTTTTAATAGATGAGAGATTCCTATATCATTTACAGGCTGGAATTTCTGTTGTTATTTTGTGAGTTTTTTTGTTGCTTATCTTTTCTCTCTTTTGTTATTTTCTTATTGCCATTTCAGGATTTAATAAGGTTCGTATTTCCAAAATTTAGCAGTCAAGAATTTGTTGATAAAAAAAAAAGCAGTCAAGAATTTAATATATTAAACAATTTTTTTGAATTAATTAACGAGAAATTACTTCTAATTAATTTAAGTAATAGTATGGTTATTTGATGCTCAAAAATGATTTCACTCTACTTTGTTTTATATGGAGTACTTGTTATGTTAACCGGTATAGGGGTGGGCGTTCGGATACCCGTTCAGCTTCGGATCGGGTATTTCATATTTTCGGGTATTTTGGTATAAGGTTATAGAATCTGTTCGGGTATTTTTGTAGTTCGGGTCGGATTCGGGTATTTTGAGTTCGGGTTCGGTTATTTCGGGTCGGATTCAGGTATTTTGAGTTCGGGTTCGGTTATTTAAAAATATAATTTTCACTGAACTGAGTTTTTATCTTTTAATAGATTGAATGATTAATAGATTTGGAGATAACATTTCAAAAATAAAAAGACATGATTTGGTTATTGTTTTAAAATTTTGAATGTAACTTTTGTTAATACATGAAATAAAAAACTTAACATACATTTTATATAAGTGAGTATCAAATCATTTTGTTCATAATTATATGTTTATTTTATGATTTTAAAGTTTGTGTAACATAAATATAAATATTTTTAATAAAATGAGAGATGTAAACTAGAAATATAAAGTTAAGTATAGTTATGTTCGGTTATCTTCGGATACCCATTCGGGTTTGAATATTACCCGTTCGGGTTCGGATATCTAGTCTCTCCTACATCAATACCCGTTCGGGTATTTTGCTATTTCGGTTTGGATTTCGATTTGAGTTTTTCGGATCGGGTTCGGATATGGGTTCGGGTATCGGGTAAAATGCCTACCCCTACACCGGTATATATTGTTTAACCTAAACCCTTGCTTCAACAGAAAAAATATTATTTTTAAAATTACTATCTTGAAATTTTGTTAATTAGTCTTATGCAAAAACATATGTGTTGGATTCCTTCTATAAAGAGAAAAATCAACAGATTTAGTTGAAGAAGACCAAAAGTAGTGTTGGACCATTAATATTAGTCCATAAGATTATTATCAAGTCTTAGGGTTATGAGATACTATAGAAAATTTCTTAACCTGATATGTATGGTTAAAAAGGAGAAAACATAACATAAGAAAGAAAGATTAGACAAAAGAGAGAAAAGAAGAGAAGAAGGAAGAATTTGCATAGGTTTGTCAAGACAAGTTTTGGAGGGTCAAACGGATCATGATCGGGCTGATATTTTGTGATAAGCTTCTCCAGTCAGTGGGTTAGAGGTTCACCAGGGATATGGATTTAAACAGTTGAATCTTATGTTGTCTGAGTTTTATTGAAGGTGGTCATCATAGTTCTTCAGCAATGTTGTCTTAAGTGTTTAGTAAATCCGACGGTGTGATCTTTTCTAATTGAGCTGAAATTTGACAGAAGTGTTATTGACTTTTTTATATTGGATTTGTACGGTGGGATTAGTCTCTGGTTGCCGGAATCCTTGTGATATAAGGTCGTTTTGTTGCTGCTGGTTTTGAAGATTTGTGTTACTATGTTGTTATTGTTCTTGTGTTGGAGATAGCTCTTTGTAGTTAGAGTCTTTGTTTTGTTCAGGTTGTTGAACACGGAGGGCGTGATTGTACTCATACCCATTTATATAGTGGACTGTTGAGTGGACTACGATCCCGTGGGCTTTCCTTCTCACATTGAGGAGATTTTCCACGTAAAAAGCGAATGTCTCATTTAGTTTCTGTTTGTACTATATTCTGCTATCGTCGAAATATTTTTCTCACAGGTTCACACAAAATCAGGGGAAACACGATCGCTTAATAATTTCCGCTGCGCTGAGTGCCCTTTCCCCCAACAATATCGTATATTAACTAATTAAGTGACATTATGTGTCTATGCATAAGATAAATATCTACTAAATAAGTAAATCGTTTGCTTTCATGTATTTACAAGTTTTAAATTATTTGCCAGAGTAATTAAAGGCCGCTACTTCAAAAATACGAATCTCGGGAACCGATAAGATCATACTTGTCATCATACGGTTAGCGAAATATTATATCAGTTAGAACCTTGACTAGCAAATGACTAGATAGAAGGGTGAAACTGGATCATTTATATATATTTGAATAATCCTTGAATCCCAATCAACTGCCTGAGACCGACAAATAGTAAATCTAATCATTTTGATCATGCAATTATTGTAGATCACCTCATCAACCCTACATCACATATGTGAAACATGAAGGTAATTAAACACTGGCTGAACTGGAGTTGCACTCTCATAGAAAGTATTCTATTAAATCGAATACAAACCAGAGATAAAAGATGGATGGCACATTACATAATCGAGAATATCACAATTAAATCTAGATATGAAGTGGAACATCAATATCCAGACATACATCAAGCACTAATCTTTGGCCCAAGCACAAATGCTTTGCAAAGTCATTCTTGAAAAATTAAATGCTCTATGAAGTTGAAACATTTTCTTTAGCAAATTATTTCACTTTGCTTATCGGTTAGGAGAAATTTTAATACTCGAGGATAAAATATGATACACATTATGGTAAATGTAAAGCATATGAAGAAACAATTAACCATGTTTTTTTGTCTCATGGCCATTCAAGTATGGGTTCTCTCAAGAATCTCCACGAATCCAAGAAATTTCCCCAAGCAATTTATGCAAATATGGATTATTTGTTTTAGAGAATTCCATCACATATAAAAGGCAATCACTTCGTTTGGATTTTGTGATGTATTTAGAAAAAACGCATTGAAAAGATTATTAACAGAATTGATAAAAATCGCATGAATACTCTACAATTAGCAATAACATAGTCGGTTTTATGGAATGAGGCACAAGGCAATGGTGCACAAGGTTACACAAACAACAAACATACAAAGTATGGATGAGGAAACACATATCATACTACGCCGAGTGGAACGATAGTGTTTTACAGATGAATTATGTAAAGATAAGGACTTATGCTCGAACTTGGTTGATATAGTACTTAGAAGGATTTAAAGGATTGATGGGAGTAAGAAACACAAAAGGTTACCTCTTATTGTTGCATGCGGAAACTGAAGTTTTCATTTGGAAGATATAAAGCATGAAAACTCTTAGATAATTTCATGTGACTTTTGCAATTGATTGTTCTCAACTGATAGAGAACAATCGAAGATGGTCTTGAAACTTAAAGAAAAATCTCTATTTTTAAGTATTCTTATGTTTCTATTTTGATTAGATATGTGATTTCAAATATAATATTTGGATTCCTTTGTATTTATCATTTCAAATTGACAAAAGTTTTCTATTTTTTTAAATTAGGTTAAGATTAGCTTACTAGCTTCGTAACTTCTTACACAGATAACTGTGTGCTTTCTCTTGGGGCTGATAAATGGGCTGGAAGATACGTAAGTCTGGGTAGGCCCAATAATCCTGATACGATAAATATCACAACCCGGGTCGGGTCATAAGATCCGAACTTACATGTATTCAAAATCACTCTGTTCATCTAAAACCCTAAAAACTTGTTCGACCAGCTTTCGCCATTAACCCGAGCTCAAAGTTGTCGAAGAGTCAAGAACACTCGAATCTTTCACGATGGGAAAACCGAGCAAAGGGTTTGACTCTTCTTCTCTTGCTCAAACGATATGGTTCATCTGAGATCAAATAAAGTTTCTGACTTTATTTTTTTCTCACGTTTCAGATCGGAAGCAGGTTCTAAATCTGATAAGAAGTTCGAGAAGAAGCTCCAGTTTTACACAAGTAAGCCTTTAAGTGTATCGAATTCGAAGAAACTTCCTCGTAGAACCTAAGATAGCCATGTGTGTTTATTATGTCTTGTAAGATAAAACTATCTAAAGACTTTGTTTGTTAATGCAGAGGTCAAAGACACACTTACTTCCTTGGCTGTTCAGAAGGAGATTGGTAAGGTAAAACAACACCTGAACAAAACCCTTTTCTAATTTCTACTAATCTTGTCTAAAGAATCTTCCTTGTTTGCAGAAGATAGTAATCTCTCTTAGATTCTTTAGAGTGTTGCTATACTGCAATCTGTGTCTGAATGCGTAGTTTTTGGTGTTGTGGGTCCGAATCCTTTTTAGTTCTTGAATCATGATGTTATCACGCAATATGTGTCCGAATGTTTAGATCCTTAAGAACGTCGCCGTACTGTAAAGCTGTGTCCGAATGTTTAGTTCTTGCCTTCTTGGTGTTGTTATACAACGTGAGTCTGAATGTTTAGATCCTTGAGAATGTTGCTATATTGTAATCTGAGTGTGAAGATTGAAAGCTTTGAACTTTTGTTTGTTCCATATGATTTGCTAATAAAGGAACTTATCATTACGGTTTGATCAGAAGAAGAAAAATCGCAGCCGTCAAAAGAAACTAAAGGCGTATGATCTCTCCACCCTCTCAGAGTTTCTTCCTGAGGTTAATGCTTCGCAGAAATCAGCTCAGCCTGCACCTGACTTGAAGATGAACTGCAAAAGGCGACAAAAGCTTGTGTATGTCTCTAATTTTCAACTATGGTTAAACTTTCCTTTGTTCTGATTTGTGTCTGAAAGGGTTGTATGTGTATATTGTGTGTGTAGATTGTCGGAAGGGGAGAGATTGAACAAGGTTCTAGACCATCCAGCTTTTCAAGCCGATCCGATTGGTTCGATATTTCAGCACCTGCAGAGTGAACAGCCACCGGTTGAAGAGAAACCGAAGAAGAAGACTAACGTAAACGGAAGCAAGAAAAGAAAAAATAGGAAGAAGGGAAAAGCTGAATCAATGGATTTCTGATTTTGTTTAACTTATAAGACATTAAGTTACTAAGTGTCTTGTATTGTTCTAGCACAAGAGCAAGGTTGTGCATGTTACACAACTTTTTCATAAATCCTATATAATGTGCTCGAACCACAAACACATGAAACTCAATCACGAGAGTGGTTTCGATCGTCTAAGCTTGATGAGGGCTGAGGTAAGAAGCTCCTCATCCTCTAGGGTTCTTGGCTTCGCTCCTGGGGCTGGAGTTTGTGGAACCACACGCTTTTTGACCAGCAGATCATCCAAAACTGGCAGGGATATATACAGTTCGGTGGTAGCTGGAGATGAGATGACGACTGGCGAGTGGCGACTATGACAGCAGATAGAGAAAATCAAGAAAAGTCCAAATTCTACTAACGTGCTTAGCCCAAATAAAACTATGTACGGTATGACAAAGCCCAAAGTTTTATTCAGAACTCATCCATTTATGTCAAATAAAATTAGAAATGATGGTACTTCGGGAGAAATGTCTACTTCATTTAACCTGAACCTTTTTGTTTTGTTTTTCACTTAACGAACTATGTAACATAATAACATTTTTGTATTTCATCTTGAACATGATATATATATATATATATATATTCTTAAAATTATATGAATTTTTAAAATTGTGCTTAAATGTATATTGAGCGCAATCAATTGAATAAATGTACATCTGACGTACTATCATTTTTCGGCTATCTTTATTAACAAAAATCAAAATTTATTAGTTTATAGAAATCGAATTCACTCAAAAAACTTAGACTAATCCATCAAAACTACTCGACTGAAGCAATTTATTCACATTAATAGTATAAAATAATATATATATATATATATATAGACTATAAAATAAGTTTTTGAAAATCATCTCAAGTGAGATTCAAAACCAAAAAAAAGTAAATGTAATTAACAATAAATTTAACCACTTAATTTCCTGGTTTCTATCAGAATTTGTTAGTACATTAACAGGCAAAAGAATGGATAAATATTGTATATGGGTACATGAAAATTAAAAACTATGAAATGTACTTACCTAGTACTACAATAACAATAAAATAGAATAACTTTAACTGTTGTCTTTCTCTAACTTTTCTATCTTTTAAAACAAAATTTCAAATGAGCTAATGAAAACTTAAGAGGTGATCAAAATCAGAGAAGATTGGAATTTATTTTTAAAATACCCTTTTAATTTGTATGATTTAAGTTTTTAAATAAAGAAAACTACATATGAGTCATTTTATTGAAACATACTTATTATGATTTGAATTATGAAATGACTAATACACAAATATATAGATTAAAGGTCCGAATGATAAACGCGAATTTGATAATATAAACAGCGCATAATTAGAGTGTGGTACGATTCAGTTGTGGTACATACATTATGAGAGACAAATACATTTTTGATAAAATAAACGGGGTAAAATGATGTTTGATTAGTGAAAACATGTTTTGCGGTTTTTTATAGTTAAATTTTTAAATTAATGTAAATATTTTTAAAATTACAATATTTACTCTAAGTTTAGATTTGTAAAAAATAGATTACTAAACGAATTACTAATTTTAGTAAATTTGCCTGGTTTACTCATATCTATTTTTGTAACAAAATCTGAAATTATATAAAATGAGTTAAGCCGATAAGTTAAACATGTCGAGCAGGTCCAGTTTTCAAAATACCAAAAATTTGTTCCAAACTGTTGATTGGTGAAAAAAAAATTTATGGTTCAAAAATAGAATTTAACTACTCCATCCGTTTTATTTTAGTTGTAGTTTTAGGTTTTTGCACACAGATTAAGAAAATATTTAATTTTACATATTCTCAAAATAAAAACACCGTTATTTATACACCTAACCACATTTCAACAATAGAAAAATAGAATGATATATAAAATCATTAAATTTTGCATTGAAATTTGAAAACGACACTTATTTTGAAACAAATATTTTACTCTACAACGACAAGTAATTTGAAATGGGGTAGTATATTTTATATATTTTAATATACATTGACTAAAATTTCTATATTTTCTATTACTCAATGTTTTATTATAACTTTGTTCAAAAATGTTACTATAACTAATTATTTTTATATTATTAATTTTAAACTAAAAATGATTGGTATATAATTATTTATCAATGACTTTAAAAGTAATGTTGGGTAAAACGGACCACATAGTAATTGATGCTTGCGTAAAAATATACTCCCTCCGTTCCCGAAAGTAAGATTTTGTGGGAGTTTTTTTTTGTTCCACAAAATAAGATTTTCTAGAATTTTAAGGTACTTTTATTAATTA
>CAJHQP010003931.1:0-60874 GCA_905132765.1 Moricandia arvensis | reverse complement strand
AGTCCAACATGCCATTGTCGCATATCGAACATATCTACTTCAATCTCTTTATTCTTCTCGAGATCTTGAATGTAAGAGCAGAACTTCGGATGTATATGTTTCGTCTTATCGCTTTTGATAATATCCTTCCTTCGTTTAAGCAACACATGCACATTATCTTCATATAGGATAGTGGCTCTGTATTTTCATCAATCCCACTATTTGTACAGATGTGTTTGTGCTTATTGCATCTTAACCATACACACTCTCTAACTTGCTTCATGGGTGCGATAATCTCAGGGTGATTTGAAGAGGTGGGCACGAGCGTGTTTTTTTTAGAACGCGCAAGATATAAGCAGTGCTTCCGATTGTGAAATGTATCATGTTTGAGAACGAGCTTTGTGTGGATCTGAAAGATATCCTACATCTGCCAAAACCAATCATTTGACATTTTGAATCTTTAAGATAAAACAAGCCTAAATCAATGTCATTTGGAGGCTAACGAAAGACATGTTTATTCCATTCCAATGTCTTTTTGTGGGAGATGAGCTGAATCTTTCCAAAAGATTAACATCAATGATATAGTCAGGCCGTGTGCAGTTTGCATGGTACATCAACGCTCTGATTACACTTAGATATGGTACTTCAAAACCAAGTATATCTTCATTTCCTTCATGTGGTCGAAAGGGATCATTTCGACATAAGTGATGTAACGACCATAGGAGTACTAAGTGGAGTCGCTTTGTCTATGTGATCGTTCAACACTCTTTTCATATATGTAGATTGGTGTACAAATATACCCTATGGGAATGCTCAATTGTAGGTCAAGACAATACTTGTCTGTCCGAGATCTATCATCTCAAATTCTACTTTTAGATATGTCTGATTGTCGTTTGTATTTTCTTCTGAGTTCCAATAATATTAAGATCATCAACCATACACTGCGATTATCACAAAATCCGGGTGTTGTCTTGCTTGATGAAACACATGGGTATATAGGATCGTTCACGTATCTTCTTTTGTTAAATGTTCACTGAGACGGCTATACCACATACGTCCAGACTGTTTTAACCCATATAATGATCTTTGCAATTTTATTGCACATAACTCTTAGGTTTGGATCTTGATGCTTATGGATTTTAAATCCATCAAAAAATTTCATGTAGATATCAGTATCTAATGAACCATATAGATAGGCTGTAACACATCCATGAGACGCATCTCGAGAATTCTTATCAGCTGCTAAACTAATCATGTAATCTAAATGAGGTTGCTATCCATAGTAGGAGAATATGTTCCTCATAGCAATTCCCAAGTCTTTGAGAAAAGCTTGAGACACGAGACGAGCTTTGTATCTTGACCATTTGTATCTAACTGGTCGTCACATCTTCATGTGTGAGTACAATAGGTCATACTTCTCGTTTATTAAGCGAAACAAGTTCGGTTTGTATTGCATTTTCCATTGTTTCCAATCATGTCTCTTTTGACATTCATAAACATATTTTGGTTCTGGATCTTCGATTTCCTCATTTATTTCACTTGACATAATATATATGAGAAAACATCATCAACATCATCATTTCATTTCTTTTTCCATATTCTTCTTATTATGGATATAGTTGATTGGAAATCTAATGATTTTTTTTATAATCATTTTTATCACCCTCATGTTCGTTTCTTCAAAATTTCCTTCGAGGTTGAAAGACTTTGTTTTTCCATTTCCTTTCATTTTCTAGGGTTCTTATCATTAGACCAACAGGTTACACGCCTCAATCGTATTTTAGAATCTCGTGTATTATCTTCTATTCACGTTCCTGCTGGTATTTCTATATGAGCAGGAGCATTGCATCCGTATATGTGTTTTTGTTATATTTTAGTGTCCTCAAAAGCAACCGGTAGTTGATTTGACATGTTTTGCAGATGCATAATTCGACGGACTCTATTTCTGACTGTTTAGTAAGACGATCAAGAATGTAGCAAAGATGGTGCACACCTACTGCATATCCTTTCCTACTTGCTTATTTTCTCCCCTAAAACTGAGAATACTTTCATTAAAGTGACAATGGCAAAACGTGCCGTAAATATGTCACCAGGTTGTGTCTTCTAGGTATCGTATAATCGATGGAGAATCACAAACCAACATATATCCCTAGCCTCTTTGAGGTTCCATTTTGTACGTTGGGAGGTGAAATTGGCACATATACGTCGCAACCGAAAAAATTTAGATGAGAAATATTTGGTTCTTGTCCAAATGCTAATTGTATTGGAGTATTTGTATATGCACTTGGTCTCACCCTAATCAGTGCTTTCATGCAAAATAGAATGTCTCCACACAGAGGTTTAGGAGTTTTGATCTCATATCAATGGTCTTGCAATCAGTACAGACGTTAGTAATGATTTCAGCCAAACCATTTTGTGTATGAACATTAGTAACATGATGTTCCACATCAATACTAGTTACCATACAATAATCATTAAATGCTGAGAAGTAAATTCACCAGCGTTGTCTAGTCTAACTCTCTTTATCGGAAAATCAGGAAATTAAGCTCTTAGTTTGATTATTGAGCAAATCTCGCAAATGCCATATTTTGAGAGGACAATAGAAAAACGTGTGACCATATACTTGACGCGTCAATCATTACCATAAAATAATAAAATGGTCCACAAGGTGGATGTATAGTCCACAAATATCACCTTGAATTTGTTCAAGGACTTTGTAACTCCTTATCTATTGGTTGGTGATGGTCTTATAATCAACTTTCCTAGAGAACACGCATAACATGTTATTTACTCCCCTGATAAACTTCTTGGGGTTTTACTTGAATGACCATGTGAGTTCTCAATGATTTTTCGCATCATTGTGGTGCATGGATGACCAAGCGATCATGTCATAGTGTAAATTCATATGAATTGTCCTTAATCACCAAATGTGATCGATGGCACTTATATTGTATGATGCAGACCAGAAGGATTTTTGCTAGTTTTTCCAACATTTTTTTTCCTGATTTCTCAAGAGCAATATACATATATTTCTTTCCATCCTCAGTTACAGGACTAAGTATCAAATCCATGAAGATATATGCTTTTAAAACTCAAAAAATTCTTTAGAATTTGGAGAAATAATGCGTTATTTATCGAGAATTTTGTCCTATTAGGTAATGTGAAATGGGCTTTACCAATCCCTTCAATCAAATCTGCAGGACCTGATACTGTAATAACACTGATATTTGTTGTTTTTGTTCAGAAAAATATTTTATGTGTTTCAGAATAGTGTGCGTTGTTCCACTATATGATATACAAATATCTCTAGCATTGTTTTTGGCTGATGCTCCATTTGTAATGTCCATGCTCTGAGACAAACAAAAGAAGTAACATTATTCATAAAATATTATAAATCATTAAACATACAGTAATTATACATAGATAGCTGAAAAGCACACAATAATTATTCATTATCTTCCACAATGAACAATTATTTATGGTATAATTCTGGAATTTCAAGAGTCAAATGATGGGTTTTTAAGCTTCTGTGATAGTGGTCTCCTTGAAATCATTCACAAAGTCAGACGCATGGAGGTGCGTTGTACCTCATAATGTTTCGGCAAAGTTGCATATTTTCATTCCTTGACGACTCTTGTATAGAACACAAAGGTGTGCGGGGTACGACATAAACGAGACCATGTCCCTTAGTACCGCCATCTGAAACAAGGTTCTTCTCGCTTTGGGAAGTGCTTTCTTTGGTGTTCTTTCCCTTAGTGGATTGCTTAGAGAGACCACTCGAAAGGATTTCCTATAATATGATTGTATTTTCTTCCACGTCGCGATAGTTTTGTCGACCACGACCCCAAAAAATCTTATTTTCTTCATCGATTTCTGGCATCTAATGCGTTTACTTCGGGAAACGCTTTGGAACCAGTTGGACGAGTCATGTGATTCTTGATGAGAAGCTCGTTGTTTTTTTTCTGCTATGAGAAGCGCCACAATCAAATCTGAAAATTTGGTATATCCCCGCAACCTATACTGTAGTGCAGGTGATGTGGTTTTGGGTGAATGTGAGTACGTCTTTCAAGCATTTGGAATTCGGTGATCGTTTCACTACAATATCTCAATTTAGTCAACAATTCCTAACACAACAGAATTGTAATTCATCACTTTGTCGAAATATTGGAATCTCGATCACTACAATATCTCTGGCCATTCATCGCCGAGCAAGTGGAAAGTTTATGTCTTCTGGATGAGCGAAACGAGTCTTTCAAGGAATTCCATAGCCTCTTAGGATCTCTCATGGTGGTCATAGTCGATAAATGCATACTTTCATCGAAGTGTATTCTAAGGAAGATCACTAATTTAGCCTTTTCTTGAGGCGTTGAAGTATTATTCTCTTTAACGGTTTCAGATAAACTAAGAGATTCAAGATGAAGGTTCGACATTGGTGACCAAGAAATATAGTGGTGGTCGGGGGTGAGGTCGTAGAGCGAAAAAATTGGAGCTTATCGATGTTTGCCATTGGATTTCTAAAACACAACAAATAAGATTTATTAGAATTTCATAAGTATTTAAAATCAACGGGGTGTTTACATTAATCATTGCAAGCAAGTTACAAGGAAAACACCGGCATAGAAAAGCATAGCAACATTTATGTAAATTCTAGTGGATTAAATTCGTCCAACAAAAGAGACCATACATACCAGCCCGAAAATTACAGACTGCACATAAAACTAAAAGTAAACGGCAATCCATGCTTTGCTTCGAAAAGAAATCAGTGAGAAAATTATTTGAAAGTATTGAGAGGGGATGAATATTTTGATGAATGAATGAGGATGGAAGATGAGTGATTTATAGATGAAAAACAGCCGTTTGAAAGAAAAAAAATCTTTGTGGCTGTCGGGTGTGGGTAAAGTCGTTTGAAGCCAAAATCAGTCGAAAATATCGTAATAAGCAGTCAAACCAATCTCAGAAAATTTCATAATATTTTTATATAGGTGACCAAACATTTATATAATATTCATATATATTTAACGCAATTATCAATATTATTATGGTGATAAATTATTTTCGTAAATTATAAACAAATTATGCAGCGGCAGCAACCAAGCCAATAATTATGGTGTATTTAGCAATCAAGGTTTATTAACGAGGCGACATACGCCCGCGATGATATATGTAAATAATATAAATTAAAAAAATCACTATAAGGAATAATAAACAGTTAATAAAAGGTGGTATACCGGCCATTATAGCATAATAAATATGATACATTATAGATTTTATCAAATTGCAGGTGATCGTGTGTTTTTTTTTTTTTGATAATCCAGGGTTTATTCCCCGGACGCTGCAGCCCGCATGTGAATTCCGCAGTGGCCGGGACTCGAACTCGTGATGGCGGACACCTCAGCTGAGGTTCCTTTACCACCAGACACGAGGCCGGTCAGAGTGATCGTGGTTGAGTAACATGTTATAAAAACTTATTAATTTTATTGTATCGAGAAATTTTAAATAAAGATAAAATATTATACAAGTAAGAAAAAGATAGTACTTATATAAGATAAATTGCTACAAAAACTTATTATGAGGAGGAGAAGAAATGATGTGTTTTAACTATAAGAAACGATCGTTTATATAAAAGTAAGTTATATAAAAGTAAAAAGAAGAAATTGCTCACATAATGAATCAGTGATTTGTGGACTCCACTCAAATTTCTTTAGCACAATTATTTCAACTTTGTTTGACATCATGTTTCTTCACGTTTACAACATCTTGAACTTTGTAGTATTAAATTAACAGATGTCATGGAAGATGTTTTCTATATTAAGGTTTGTGCTCCTTCCGGTGAAAACATTCTTAATTGTATAGCAAATTTTTGAAATTGCGTCGCAAACTTTCTGTAATGAACCTTTTTAATAAAACAAAAGTAATACACTCAAAAAGGATCAGGGTAAATGAGTCGATAGTTCAACATAAAAAGTTTACGAAATTTTGGGGGTTTTAGTAGTCAACAGGAAACTCAAAGAAGATGCTTCACCATGTAAGGACCCTCTAATTCATAACCCAACTTTCTGTAGTAATGTCGGGGTTCCCACACCTGAAATCACACCGATTTTGTTAGATCGATGTTCTCTTCTAGCAATCCTCTCTGCCTCTTTCCATCAGAAGTGTTCCGTACCCCTGCACATTATTAAACAAACGATTAATCAGAACACAACACCTCCATTTAATTGAGTGTGCCAGTTTCATCTAAGCTTACCTGATGTTGCAACTTATCAGCCTCCCGACCATGAACTGGTACAGCCGTTCCATACACGTGAAGCTCACGGACAACCGAACACTTTCCCATGAGTTCTGGACAAGTTACGTTCTTACCACATTTACGCAAACGTAATAGCCCAACAAGAATGTCCTGCGTCCACACAGATAAATGATTAGCGCATGACAATGAGACTGACGATCCAAGTTCACCTATGTCTGATGCACGACCTTATTGCATATTTCAATCAAAAACACAAACTCACTGTATGCACTAGTATAACAGATGCTGATAAGTTTAAAGATAACAAGCCCCGTGTCCTACCTAATCTTTTGAGACTTATCCTTTTCTTTAAATCAAAACATCTTTATTCTTTAGTAAAACATAACTTATTGTATCTAATGAGTGAGAAGAAGCCTGAGATCTTTATAAACCAGCCCCTAAGTAAAGCCACGCAGATAGGCTAGTAGTTTTGTTTACTAGTATTCTCAGCACCATCCTATGAAAACTTGAGTACGTGAGATTACGTCCCTTGTACCTGGCGTGTATCTTCATATGAAAGGAATGTCTCCCAACCTTGGTTTGCAGTGTAATCACGACGCACAAGCTCTACTTGTTCTGGCTTAATTTGTGATGAATGTCCTGTACTCAGAGAACCATATGAGCACATATTTGTTACGAAAATTCAGTATTCAGAAAAACAAATCAAAAGGAATTTGGCACCTGAATTCCAGCTTCACGAGTACGAACATCACGGCATTTAAGGCCCAAATCATCCATTCTTGCCAGAGCCAGCTCACGGAGATTTCCTTTTTCGACCCCTGAGGTAACCAGAGGCATAGGAAGTATCCCGCTGAACTCTATAAACACGTGTCCATGGAGGAACCATGGAGAGAATCCTTGCAACTATATCCACAAGGTTGCTCAGGTGGATAGTTTCGGTATCTGCAGAAAAGTGAACACGATTAGCGCTTTTCCCCAGTCGCATTGCCTCTTCTAAGTTCTAACATTATACCTCCCCGTTTTCCATAATTCGTAAAGGCCAGTTCCACGTATCACAAGGGTAGGATATATTTTTAACCCATCCGCTCTAAATGACGACTCTCGAAAAACTCCTTGAAACTTTCCATGTCTCTCTCAACCCCAACATTAGGAAGATCAGGCATCATATGTGCAACGACCTATAAGTAAAGCAAAACAAAGTAGTAAGTCACAATTATAGCTGGTAAATAATGAACTTAACACACAGAAAGTGACAGCTGTCAAGACGAACTTAGAAAATATTCATCAAAGACTAATCACCTTGAAACCAGCATCTTTAGCCAAGCAAAAGCAGTCGGCTACCGCAGCAACAGTATGGCCTCTATTTGTGTCACGGGCAACATCTTCATATGTGCTCTGGACACCGATCTCTAGTCGGGTGCAACCATAAGTCAGCATTTGTCTTAGATGAGGTCCAAGACAGTAATCTGGCCTCCTGGTTAAGTTATACAACATATTAGAAACTGTATTCACAGGTTTGAAATTTCAGTCTCCAGAAGTTAGACACAAAAAGTAGGTAACTGATTTAGATAAGGATCATTAATCCAAACAACTCACGTTTCAATTGTCATGCCAATGCATTTGGTTGCACTATGTTCAGAGTAAGCAACTGCTTCTTCAACATTGGCAGAAGTGTGTCCTGACAAAGCATCATGAAGGTTCCGTATGAAGAAATCCCTGTACTCAGCAGGCAGCGACATAAAAGTACCACCCATCAAAATGAACTCAACCTGCCATTAAAATCAGGAGTAAACCATCTGGTGAAAAGAGATTCTTATTAGAAAATATCAAACTCAAACCTTATCTACACTGTGACCCAACCGCTTCAGCTGATCTATCCTGCTCCCTTGCCTGAACATATGGATTATACCTAAGACAATAATAAACATAAAACTTGCATTCTCATTACAGAAACCCAGAACAAAGAAGTATGTATAAACCTATCATCGACGATTGGATGTTCAAAATCTCCATTTAAGAATCCCATCTCAATTAGATTCCATCAAAGAGAGGAAGCTATTCAGCTTTAGCAGGTGCGTTATAAATAAAGTCTACATTCTTGTTCATAATCTAGAAGTCTATCTCCCAATTCATCAACATTTATTGTAATCTACAATGTTAGTATTGGCAATTAACAAGTACGATCGTACCACACGACATAAACTACAACCCATGTACTGTCAGCAAACTGAATCTAAGCTAAAACTCTGGTAATATCCTGAAGCAAGAAGACATCATCCTAATACAATTTCAATTATAGAATACGTCTGAGCAACAGTGCTAACAAATAGTTTAACTAAGTAAGAAAACTCTTCTTCACCTGGCACGAATAGCTCGCATGCTGGTAGGCTCATATCCAGTGTAAGACTGAGTACTATACTCGAAGTCAGAGTCAGGTCCACCGGGACAATACACGCATATATTCCCCGTCGTGGCTATGTGAGGGCACCTGTGCGGTTTCGACATAACCGCCACGACGGCGATTCCTGAAGCAGTTCGAACCGGTTTAGCACGGAGCTTCGGGAGGAGAGTCTCTCTCTCTGAATCAGGAAGCGCTGCGATCATCTCCACTAGCTTGGGCGCACGCGCTAAGCCGTATTTCCGGCATGCGGCGGTTTTAATCGAGTTTAGGTCAACATTCTCGTTGCGGTGGGAGCGCTCAATCATGGTGCTGACGATCTCCGATATGGCGCGAACTCGAGCTTCTTCCTCCGTAAGTCCACGGCCTTGGAAGCCGCCGCGACCTGGCCGTGGTTGCTTTTTCGATTCGCCGTTCATCACTATCGCCGTCGTCATTGCCACAAAACCTCAAGGAAAAATCGTGCAAGGGTTCAGATTTTGGTTGTAACATCTAAAACGCCACCGTTTTTATCTGACTTCCTTTTAGATTTTTTTTAACATCAAAACGTCATTCAATTATTCAAACTTATTTTAAGTTTTATGGAATTTTAACTCAAATCCATTGATAATTAATGTATTGACATAATTTATTATGGGCATTTCTCTCTTTTGTTACAGAAGTAGTCCTACAAATAATTGAAATAATTTTTTTAAATTTTAAATTTTTAATTTTAAAAATTTTAATATTTTTTTAAACTTCATCTCCAAAATTTCAATCCATAACTTTAGACCGTAAATCTATAGTTAATCTGAGAAATTTAAGTATATATTTACATCCTTTAATAAAACAAATTTTGATCATTTTTCTCTCTAAAAACTATTTGTGACAAAATCATTTTAGGGCTATCCTAAAATATTTTCATTTATTATAGTATTATTTATATCCTATCAAAACATTTGCTGTGAAATTTATATTTTTTACCCCTACTTTTAGATTATGAATTGTGGCCTATTAGCCTATATCTACTCCTAATAGTTTACTTTATGAACTTTTCAAATCTTTCATAGTCAGATAGAGATTTAAGTTGGTATATCCAACTCAATGCTAATTTCATACAATGGACAATTTTTTCAGAGAAAAACTCATTCTCTCATGAAATATATGAAGTCGTCCAATTTCATCGTCAAGATCAATGGCATTGACAAATATATGTTTGAGTTTCCTTTCTTCAAATTGTTAGTAAGGATTATCCATTGAATCTCCATGAACATATGGTTCTTGTTCTTTAAAATCGGTGTTCCTCTCACGCTTTTACAGTGTATATGTTACATCTCGGCCCACACCAACATGTGGATTTTTTATTAGTTTGGACTAAACACTATCTTTTCTTTCTTTTATTTTGGTCCGTGTAGTAAACCATATGGCTTTCTTTGCTTTTTATAAAAAGGAGGCAGTCTGAACACCTCAATCCAAAAATATTTGAAAACACAGTTAAAAATTGTAAGTAAAATATCAAATCAAATTTTATCGAATGAACATGAGAAACACTGTAACTTTATAAATGAAACACGAGACTGAGTACTTAAAATCTTGTAGTTTACCATCAAAATATCTTATACAAAACTTCCAAACATTACTCAAGTTCAAAACACCCTTCCCAATGGTTTTTATAGCTTCGCGCTCCGGTCCACACAATCAAATCTTACATGCATCACAAAGGAGACAGGAGTATACAAAATTACTCAGTGGGGACGCTCAAAACCACACATGCAACTCAATAATCAAGAAATTAATTTCATATTTCATTCTAACAACCTAGCAATCCATTTTTATCAACCTAGCAATCCGTTTCAATCATTTATTACTTAGCCATTTTCATATTACATACCCATTTTCATGCATCCATAACTAACAATCTAACATTCGGTTCTATCATTTCCTTACTTTAGCATTTCCTAACATTCTGACCCGAAGGTCCATCAACATGCGGTCGTAGCCAAACCTACGACTTGATGGTCCATTAACATGTGGTCGTAGTCAATCTGCGGCCGAAGCCAACCAACGACCCAAGGGTCCATAATGGCGGAAGCCAACTTGTGGCCGAAGCCAATATGCGACCTTAAGGTCATAACGGCTGAAGCCAACATACACGGTCGAAAACAAAACATGATCATAAAATATTTACGGCTCGAAGCCAAAACATACTTTCCTTATTTAAATTCATTCGTCTATTCTTGTTCTTTCCTTGAATAATTTCATCCTTAATCCATTTTTTATAATTTTTCCAGTTAACCTACAATTTCTTTTCAACATCAATTCTATGTTCATTCACAATAAACATATCCATTTAAACATATCATCATTACACACAATCTAACATGCAGTTATCTTATGAATGGGAGAACATTCTTTGATCCTTAAAAACCATCTCAAAGAACAAAGAACAAACTTTCCATAAACAATTTCCCTAACACAAAATCTTCATCCTAACGAACCAACTATGACAAAAATACAAATTACTAAGTTGCCATGCATGCCCTCACCTTAGCTGAATCTCTAGGATTCAAAGACTTTAACATCTTAATGTTCTCCAGCGAAGAACTCTTCAGCTTTTTCCTCGTTCAATCCCTCATCCCGAACTTCTCTCTCTACCAACTTGTTCCTTCTTTGACTTCTGCCTAAACTTTTTTTTCTTGGTTTTCTGAGAAATTAGAACTCAAGATCCTTTTTATAGGATTTTTGGACTTGCTCACAAAGCTAGAAATTAATGTCACTTTCCTTATCTAGCTGGTCAAAGATCACCATCAGTGTGGGGGTTAATTCTCTACAAACTTTCTTTAACTGATTCCCGCATATCCGACCTTTATTTTGTATAGTCCTGCAACAATATTTAGTCAAAATTTCCTTAATTGGAATCCGCATGATCTAGTAGTCAAACATTCCTTAATTGGACTTACGGTCTTGATCTTTACTTATGTATGCTCTGATCGTTCTGTGATCGGCTTACCGTCACTCAGCCCATTTCAAATTTGTTCCATAAGCTCACTAATGATCCGAAACTTAGTCAAAATACAATTCATTCTTCAAACCTTCAATGAATGCAAATATTTCCACACTTAGAAAAAATACACTCCTTGTAGAATTAAACCTCTCACTATTTATTTCCTTTAAATTTAAAAGTACTCCGGAAGCGAATTGTTACAATTCTCCCTCACTTAAAATAATTTTTTCAACCGAATTTAGTCTCGGCCAACTGCTGAATAACTAGAGACTGAAAAACTCTGGACTCGCTGCATATATCTTGCTTTCACGCACTCCAACCGCTTATTGGAACTAATCTTGGATTTCCCCATTCCAATTTCCCCAACTACTTTTAATTGAAATTTCTTTCCTCCCCCACTTTGGTTCAACATAACAGTTCCGACCAGAACATAAAGATACTCGAGTCACCTTCATTGATGCAACTGAACATGCCGACGACAAATGCTTCTTGTAGGTTGCATCCAGAATCTTAAAATGCAAGAGTGCCACATATTCTCCGTACGGATACGATCATCTGAAGTCAACTTGATCACCTAATTCCATAAAGGCATTCCTTCACAACATCTTCAGCGCTGCATCCAATCCCTTTTTCTTCCTCAATCCTCTAGATGAATAGGCAATATCACATTTATATTATGTCAATGCAAAATAACTTCTACTTGGATTTCAGTAACACTGAAAAACTCATCTACACTCTTCCTAAACCGCAAAACATTCTTGTAGTATGTCGTCCGTCATATTTCACATCCTTTACCGTCAACTCATTAAATGGTTGAACCAATTTGAATATCCCTTTACTAAGGCGATTCTTACCCACTAATTCAACAAAGTTTCTAATCTTGTTGGCTTCTTCATCCTTGGCCAATTGCAATGGTCGTAACCTTTTAATGATCTGACCAACGCTTTCTTCGATCACTGCATTCATGAACAAATTCCACGTTTTTCTAATAACTCTACTTGCTGAAATTCCTTGAAAATATTTCTCCCATAACCATTCTACCAACATCAAAATTTAGCCAGTACATCTCTTTTCTCAACTTCTGCATTGGTGATGGTCCTAAGAATAATTCGTACTTGTTCTCGTTCATCTGTTTTGTTCTTATTGCTGATAGTATTGAAATCTCAAATTGCTTCCTTAGTTTTCTAAACTACCAGCTTTCCTTCTTCTCGTTGTGCTACCTTAAGATTTGTCCAATCCATGTTAATCCGACATCGGTCCAACCCATTCCTTCCCAAGACTTTCTCTTACCATTTGTCTGGTAACATGATCAAGTCATTAATTTTGTCCACACTATACACCACCATTGAAACATCTTGATAAATGGCATGCGACTTGAAAATCAATATGTATGATGACGACAAAATCTGATCTCTTCCTCGAATCCATTTTTATGTGACCAATGTTTGGCAATTTCCTGCCACAGATAAAATGTGATAGCAATAGTCGAACAAAGTTTGGCATTCACCACCATGCCACTAACGAGCGGATTGACTCCATCCTTACATCCATCTTGTGTACCATGGTACCCACGTTCTACTTAGATATCTAACCACTTATGCATCCTTGTAGCACTTTCATCGTTTCATTCAACCACTTACGTGTCTTTGTGGCACTTTCATTATTCCATTCAGCTTCCAGCAAGTGTGCTACACCACCACACGAATTTCATGGGACATTAATTTCCTTCATTCTCGACAAGAATTAACTTTGCATCTCTCATAGTCCTAGCTAGCCAATTAGTCAACCAGAAATCCATGTTGACTATTCCTTCATACCTTCTACCATTGTTCCACTACGTTATTAAAGCTGACATATCTTGATCCATCGCACACGAGTTTATGCATATTTACTCCTGCTGACTGAACCAACCTGGTACCTTCATTTCATACCTTATGAAAAACCTGATAGTTGACACTTTTTCATCCCTAACAATACATAAGTTAGTTTTCACTAACTTCCTACAAACTCTAAGCATAATTTTGCCTAGCATTTGCTAAGCAATCCAATCATAAACACATGCTAAGATATACCTTAGAAACATCATACAACACATCCTTCGTGCGAGGCATACACCATCGGTTCCTTTCCACCCTTCTCCACAAATCTCGTTTTCGAAAAGCGGCTAGCCAAGACAGAACAAGTTGGCCAACCCCGCTCTGATACAAAATTGAAACACCCCAACGCAGAAATATTTGAAAACATGTTAAAATTGTAAGTAAAAGATCAAGTCAATTTTTATCGCATAAACATGAAAGTATTGCAACTTTATAAATAAAACACGAGACTGAGTACTTTAAATCTTGTAGCTTACAATCAAAATATCTTTTACAAAAATTTCAAACATTACCCAAGTTCAAAGCATCATTCCCAATGTTTTTTTATAGCTTACGCTCCGGTCTAGAAAACCAGTATACAAAATTACTCAGTGAGGACGCTCAAAATCGTCCACATGCAACTCAATAATCAAGCAATCAAATCTCATGTTCCATTCTAACAACTTAGCAATCCCTTTCTATTAACCTAGGAATCCGTTTCAATCATCTCTTACTTAACCATTTTCTTGTTACTTATACATATTCCTGCTTCCATAACTAACAACTAACATCTGGTCTATCATTCCTTTACTTTAACATTTCCTAACATTTCGACTCGAAGGTCCATCAACCTGCGATCGTACCCAAACATGCAATCATAGCATTAACCTGGGGCCGTAGCCAACATGCGGCCAAAGCCAACCTAAAATCTGAAGGTCCTTAGCGGTAGAAGCCAACCTGCAACCTGAAGGTCCATAATGGTCGAAACCAACATACACAGAGTGAAGCCAAAACATGATTGTGACATATTTACCGCGCGAAGCCAAAACATACTTTCTTTATTTTAATTCATTCATCTATTCTCGTTATTTACCTGATTAATCTCATCATTAATCCATTTTATAATGTTTTCCAGTTAACTTAAATTTTCATTTCAATATCAATTTTATGTTCATTCACATAAACATATCAATTTTAAACTTATCATCATCACACACAATCTAACATGCAATTATCCTATAAACGTGAGAACATTCTTCGATCCTAAAGAACTGTCTTGAAGAACGAAGAACAAAATGTCCATAAACAATTCCCCTAATACATAATATTCATCCTAAAGAACCAATTATGCCAAAAATACAAATTACTAAGCTGCCATGAATCACATCCTCACCTTAGCTGAACCTCTAGGATTCGAAGACTCTTAACTCCCTAATGTTCTCCAGTGAAGAACTCCTTAGATTTTCCTCATTCAATCCCGCATCTCAAACTTCTCTCTCTCTATACCAACTTGTTCCTTCTCTGACTTCTCCATAAACTTGTTTTTCTTGGTTGTTTAAGAAATAAGAACCCAGGGTCCTTTGAATAGGAATCTTGGACTTGCTCACCAAGCCAGAACTTAATGCCATTTTCCTTATCTAGCTTGGTCAAAGATCACCATCAATGTCTTGGGTAATTCTCTACAAAACTTTCCTTAACAGATTCCCGCGTATCTGACCTGCCTTTTGTATAATCATGCAACAATATTTAGTCAAACTTTCCTTACTTAGAACCAAAATTATCTAGTAGTCGAACATTCCTTAATTGGCCTTATGGTCTTTATCTTTCCGTATGTGTGCTTTGACAGTTCTGTGATCGACTTACCATCACTCAGCTCATTTCAAATTCGTTCTATGAGCTCAATAAGAATCTAACACTTAGTCAAATTACAGTTCATTCTTCCAACCTTCATGATTACAAGTGTTTCCACACTTAGAAAAAATACGCTCCTTGTAGCATTAAACCTCTGGCTATTTATTTCCTTCAAATTTGAAAATGCTCTGGGAGTGGTTCGTTACACAAACCCCTTAAGTTTCTCAATAAAGAGAAAGTGCAGTGAAGCTATGCCACTTTGTTAACCTAGCCGTCCTTTTCTTTCTTCTTCTTGGATCTTGTTATCCATCATGTTCTTCGTCTTCCCTATTTGGTATGGACACCATCCAAACGAAGGAACCACCATGACGACATCTCTGATGTTTGTCACCTCATAGTCTTATTGCGCTTGTTGAGACGCCGAAAATCCATTGGAGATCTACAACTAACCTTTTGTCTCATTCTCTTAACCTTCTCTTGTCTTCCTTTTAGATTTGGTCACCAGTGAGAATAAGGAACCATATTTTTGTTTGTATTCTTCTTTTTCTTCCCTTTTCTTTTAGATCCCTCATCGAGTCATTGAATAGTAGCACTTATTCTCTTTGTATATATTTTTCTTGTAAAGCCATAAGCTGCATATCTTCTTTGTTTCTCTTTTCTATACAAAAATCTTAGGTCAAAATAAGGACTGATGTTATCTATCGTTCATTCTTTCATTCTCATTTCATAGTAGGAGTTTCTATTTAAAACATTCATATATATGTGTTATATATAAGAATAAACATATTTGTTTGATAATTGAACTATATCATATACACTTATATATATTATTATATTTTGTTGTGTGAACACCTAAATATATACAAAGGTTACTAAAAAAATTATGGTTTTATCACGACTAAGACTTGTATGCAGGTGTTTTCATTGCATGGGATAAAGCATGTGTGGTGGTGTATATGTGATAGGTTGAGCCTTAAGGATTCTGGTTGCCGGTGCAAATTAACATAGAGAAGTATGCATAGAGAAATACTTCTCAGATGTTGCATCGTTCCTTTTGGGGTCATGCAGGAACCACATGAAGTGGAATGATTCATCATCGGAGCGGAAATGCAGAGTGCATGTGTCTGGAACTGAGAACATGGTGGCGTGCATCGCGCTGGGACCGCATGAAGTGGTGTGATAGCTTGAAGGCGTTGAACTTACGGAGACCGCCTGAGGTAGTGAGCTCTCACGAGACAACATGAGAGGCACGAGGATCGCTTGAGGTAGTGTGGTCTCATGTTGTCGAAATTGGGGGTTTATCTTTGTTACTTATTGTTTGCTTTTGATTTATTGGATGTTCTAGTTAGATATTTTGTCATATTATATGGTGATTCTTGGTAGATGTTTTAAGGGATCCTAGAGCTGCCAATTAGTTATGATATTAACATATCCGATTGGTATAGGATAAGTATAATATCAATATATTCTTTGTATTTTTTTGGTTATGATAGTTGAATATGATGGTCTCATCAAGATGTGGATCTATGGATGAATCACATATTCTCTTGTTAAAACAATCTTCCACATGCAAAATCAAAGCTCAGAATCTCTAATGTACATTGAAAAAAATGTTTCATGGTAATCAATAAAACAGTGTGTTGCAATTGGAAAAGGAGATTCACACCATCACCATATGTGATCTCTATGTTTAGCAATAATGCCACAAATTTAAGTTCTTATTGGATCTTCAGGCCAATGTTGAATCTTCGATGAGTGAATGATAGTTGGTGATGCATTGTTTGAATTGTCTCAGCGACAAGTTCGATGGAACACGCAATGTAATCCATCATCGTATCCCTTCCCAAGTTTTTTGCAACAGCTCGATCCATTCTCTTTGCTGCGGAAGAAACTCTCAACAAACAAATCAAATCGACAATCACTCATAATGACTCAACATTCTACTCCATTGTGTTGTATGCAGACAACACCTCCACTGGATCACAAACCCAAATATAAGGGGTGTATTCAATCTAAAGTTTGAGGTTGTAGATGATTTTAAGGAATTAAAGAGTTTTAAGTGATTTTTGTTAAACTACCCCTATAATATCACCTAAAACCATGACATTTAAGTTTTACCTTTTTAACTAAGAAAATCCATCCAAATACTCTAAAATCACTTAGAACTTTAAAAATCTACAACTTAAAATATTTTAATAACAATGGATTTTAGAGTATTTTATGAAATGTCAAGTTCAATAACACTAGATTTTAAATGTGTTTATGAAATTCATGTTTGAATAATAGCGAATTTGTCATTTTTATAAAAATCACCTAAAATTACAGTTGAACCACACCTGGCAGAGTGTGTTTATTGTTCTAGCAGGTTATAAATATCCTAAACAATTAACTATCAAAATTAACCCTTAATCCTAACACACAAAAAAATACTCTTGTCAAGATAGATCAGGTGTAGTACTTTAGGGATCGAATCCACAGAGAGCAATGACACACAATAGATTTCTTTATTTCTATTGACTAAGCTAGGTGATTATATATATTGGTAACAAGTAATCAGCTTAAGGAAATATTCCTTATTAGAAGGTATATATGTAATATGGAAATATGCTAATAATTTAAATATGAAAATATGGTAATTGACTAACTAGATGCAAATGTAAATATGTTATATCTAGGGTTTCAAGCTTAATGGATTATAGACAACAGAAAGCACGAAAATTTAAATATTCTAGAACTTAAATATAAATAATTCTGACCATTTTAGCTTCAACTCTAGTATGCGAGCAAAAGGAAATACCATCGATCGACGGCTAAGGCCTGATGTCGATCGATGGTGAAATCAGAAGGAAGTGTGAACGGGATTTGATATGTTCACCAAGCTAATTAGACCAGCTCTCGCATGCGCCTAACAACCTAGTTCAATGGAGTCTTTTATGGCACATAACCTACTCTCGTAGTCTTCCATGTCCTACTTTCGAGATCCTAGTTAGCTACTCTAGAATAAAAGCATTAAGGACAACTCAATTGATGGATATTAACTTAACCTAGCAACTCTACTTTTCGGTTAATCCATGATTGCTATCATTCAACCCTAAATCTAGTTGATAACTACTCAAACATAATTAAAGTAAGAAAAATTGTCTGAATACAATGCATAGATAATATAATGGGCTTCCAATACAAATCTCCCTAAGGAGTTGTGAATCTTCTCCCCTAAAAACTCTAAAACTATAATGGAATGTTGGTGCACACAATCTGCCACTTGCACACACGCACCCCTTTTTTGGTTTAATACTTAAAATATAAATATAAAACCATAAAATCTAGGTCAAAACTTGTCCAGGGGTAATCTCGTAATCTTGTGTCTTGTCTCTAACTTGGCCTTGAAATCGGCTGTCTGTGAATTGATTGCCGATCGATGGCAAGTGTGCAACATCGAACAATTTTGGTCATGGCAACATCGGTCGACGTCAAGGTTGTGTCATCGATCGACGACAGTCTTGTACTTCGACTCTCTCAATAATCAGCTACAAATTATTCTCCTCTAAATACTCCAAAAGCTCCAAGTATCTTCATATATCTCCAAAACGTACCTGGACCTGTAATGACCTTAAACATAGCCAAGACACACATAATAGACCCTAAATAGAGCCTAACATGGCCTAAAATTGGTAATAAATAGGTTATATCAATACCCTACATCAACAATAGAGTTTCGTTAACTGCATTCTCAACTACAACAACATGTATGGTGGAGGTAAAGGAAATCAGGGACGAGGATGCAACAACAATTCAAAATACCACAACATTGTGATTCAAAATCATGGCTATCCATATTGGAACTTTGGACACCGCAGTTGCCATACCCATACTATCTAGGTGGTCCACGAATGACGTCATATGCACTAATGTATGCTCCAATCTCACCTACTCAATCACCGCAACGGCCCAACATTCATCCTCAGACCATAGTTTCTTCAGTCAACATTTGAGCTGCATATTTCTCACAGTGTTGTGACACTGGCATACACGGCAAAGCTCTTGCTTCGGCATTCAATACAATGAATCTCCAAGACCCTTCTGTGACGCGTTGATATATGGATAGTGGAGCTATGAATCATATCACGGCTGATCAAGGTTCCCTCTATTTCGTGTTAAATAAGAGCATAACTTGTTATGTGCTTGTAGGTGATGGTTTTACTGCTCATGTTACAAACATGGGTAACTCAGTTCTTTCTTTTGCTACTTAAAAGCTTCAACTCAAAAATGTTTTAGTTTGCTTACATCTAATCTATATCCGTCACTAAAAATATTTTTCTATTGAGTTTTGATCAACTGCTTTTTCAATTAAGGAACTCCTCACCAAGAACAATTTTCTTCGATGTGACAGCTCATGCACTCTTTACTCGGTGACATCATCAAACCAACAGTTAACATAACATTTATTTCACATCACTATATATATATAACACCAAGCATTATCTTCTTCATAAAGATAACCATTATATCACTACATGAAATATGAGTATTAATAGCGGCTGTTAAATGCAATGAGTTCGATATAATAGTGTTCCCTAAAACGCTTTGACAGCGCCCGTTATCGTAGGTCAGACACTTTTGATAGCGGATCTTTCCGATACTATAGTTAAATAAACATTGATAGCGATCATTTATATGCACTTGTTAATATTTATAATAACATGGCACAAATGTTATTAAAAATCTTTGTAAAACAAATGTTATATAAAGATAGCAAATGTTTAGTGTTATGAATTTATTTTTAACTATCCCAATAATTATTAAAGATAATTACGAATTGATTTTTTTAAAAAATGGAATGTATATTTGGAATATTTGTAATAAAAATAATTAATTATATTATAAAAACAAATATATTTAAATGTTTACAAAAAAAACAGTTCCTTGTTTACACAAACCATCAAAACCTATCAAACATGCTATCAATCTACCACTAATAACCCTTCACAATCATCCCTAACATAAACACATCATCATCAGAAACTTCATCAATCAATCATCGACTTCTTGGATAGGCAAAGGTGCACCACCTAAATCTTCTTATGTTTCCAACTGATGATAGCCTCTAGGTGGTGCTCTCATAACAACATACCAATTTGAATTATCATTTTCCTTAGAGTAGAAAACATGTTTTGCTTGAGAAGGTAGGATGAATGGATCTTTCAAATAAGTTGCTTGTTCATATGAAGGTTAACAAGAGTGAAGCCATCTTCTTCCTTGACACCATTCCCTGCGTTGACCAATTGCATCTAAACAGCGGTACTTTTGAACATGTGATAGTCCAAAAGCAAAATCTATCAGCCCATAATATGTAAGCATATCAACCACATGTCTCATATCTCGAGCACTTGACTACACATGCTAAATGCTTCATAATTTACTCCACTGCTTTGTGTCTTTCACTTAACCGCATATGTATGAAATTAGAGCCCATTAATGATAAATCATTTATGTGCTAAGGTAACATTTCTTGGTACAAATGTCAACCAACTTATCTCCTTAGAACATGATCATCAAGCTAATGTACTAAATTGATAATCACGAAAACCAGTCATCAAGCAAACAAGTTGTAGGTACACACAAGAAATCAAAACATGATCATGAAGATAACAAACTGTACCAAGAAAACCAGTTGTACAATAATATTAATTAGGTAAACCAGTCATGAAGCTAACCATTCATCAAGATACTAAAATCTGGACATGTTCATCAATCTAACAAGCTGTGTGTACTAAAATAATAACCAACAAAACAAGTTGGATTTGGGAACCTTGTTTTTAACCCATTATGCAAACTGCTCACTATGGTTTTTCTACAACAAAGTTTCATTTCTAGCACATCGAGCATCATTAGCTTGTAATTCTTCCAAATTCATTCTGATTTTAGAAATACAACAGTTTTGAAAATGAAATAATAATTATAGAATGAAACAGAAAGCGGTAACCTCTTACTCAACATAAAGATCCATTGATGCCATGTTCATTAGCACATAACAATGTACAATGTCTCTATTTTTATCTGAAAAGGTAACATCTATACCCTTCTGCAGAGGTCGACCTTCAACCACCATTCTACCATCCCCAATATCTTCATTACGTTAACTGTTTCTTGAACTGGTACTGAATCATGAAGGAACTCTAAACAAAATGCAATGCGTTCTCCAGCTAAATACCCCTCAGCCATACATGCTTCTAGCCTTGCATGATTATTAACAAAAGTCTTTAATGTTTTCATGTACCTATAACTCAGTCAAGAAATATGAATATTAGCCAAACATCAATGCAGAAATACATATATTGAAGCAAATGAGTACATCACACCTTTCGAAGGGTACATCCAGCGAAAGTGTATTGGTCCTCCCAAATGTTCTTCTTTTGGTAGATGTATTGGAAGGTGGAACATGATATTAAAAAGGGATGGAGGGAAGAATTCCTCCAGTTGACACATTGTTTCCACAAACTCGGTCTCCATTGCTATAAGTTTCTCTGGGTCAGTGATACGCTGACGCAACCTGTTGAAGTAACTGCATAATTTGTTATGGCAATCCTAGGTCGCCTATGTAACAATCATGTTAATGCAGCTGGTAACAAGTTATGTACTAGAACATGATGATCATGCGACTTTAAACTACCTATATTTGGAGGTTAAATGAAACATTATTCGCAATATTGCCACATTAACCATCAGGACCTCTAAACTTAGATAACCTTTGGCAGAAAATGGTCTTCTCTTTCTTGGATAACCAATAGGCTGCTGGAGGTAAATATGTTTTCTTTCCCTTAACTTCAATGTGCAAGTGATTTATGATTCCAATATCTTCTAAGTCTTTTCTTGCTTTCAAACCATCTTTTGACTTAGCACTTTGCATCAAGATAGACAATATACATCTGAAACATTCTTTTCTACGTGCTTAACATCAATATTGTGACGAACATGCATATCCCAACACATTAAACAAGAAATTGTTGGGATATTTGTATACAACAATGAGAGAATATATTTCAGTTACTCTGATTTACCTTCCAGTAAGGTAGTTTAAAGAATATTCGTCTCTTCTTCCACGCCATAGACCATTTGATTCTTCACACTCTTCTTCTTGAACGATCTCATTATCTTCCAACTCTGTTCTTTTTCTTTTATTTTCCTTATCTAGAGGTCTTCCAAAATCATTCCTAAAAGCTAGTAGTGTCTCATATATTTCAGCACCAATTTGTATCCTATTGGCATTCCCTTCCTCAACATGTTGTCAAACCAAGCTTTTTTATACCTGTAAAGATGGCCAGATGGTAGTCTCTTTCTATTTCCCATGTAGACAAACATACGACTAAACTTAAAATCACCTAGAAGGTGTCTCTTTTCCACATACATTGCAGGTTTGTTTCCCCTTCACTTTACATCCAGCCAATGTCCCTAAGGCTAGATAGTCACTGATACTCCAAAACAGGGAGGCTCTAAGTTTTAAATTCTCCTTCGCAAATGAGTCATAGACTTCAGTACCCTCAGCCCAAAAATCTTGTAAATCGTCTATCAATGTTGCTAAGTAAACATATATGTTATTACCATGAGCTGTTGGACAAAGGATCAACAACGTCAACATTATATTCTCAGCCTTCATACACATAGTTGGAGGCGTATTATAGTTCACTAACAACATTGGCCATGTGTTTTAATTGGTGTTTTGAATGGAGAAGGGGTTTATCCCATTTTAAGAAATTCCAAGTCTAAGATTCCCTGGTTCAACAGCAAAGTCTGGTCATTTATGATTCACTTGTGCCCAATTTATAAAATCAATGGGATGTCGCATAGTACCATCTTCACTGGCATTGGTATAGTGCCAAAACAAATCTTCAGCCATCCTTTTTGATCTAAACATCCTCCTAAACTTGTCATTGATTGGAAAATATCTAAGGATCTTTGCTGGAATCCCAACCTTTATCTCATTATTGTGCTCATCTTTTTCCCATCTTGAAACTTTGGATCTTGGACAGCTTTCTAGCTTCTCAAACTCGTTCCTATATAGTATGCAATCATTCTTGCAAGCATGAATATTCTCGTAGCCAATGCCAAATATCTTCAGAAATTTCTTGATTACATCTATGCTATTCGAAAGAACATTGTCTTCAAGTAGCATGTCATGAAGTAAAACCAACAGCTAATTAAAGTAGTTCTCAGACACACCACTTATAACTTTGAAACTGTAAAGTCCTATGATTGTTGAAACCTTTGTGTATTTTATACAATCAGAGTACAATGGAGTTCCAGCTTCTCTTAATTTTTTCTAAATTCAGTTTCCTCTACTGTTTCATCAGCATCCCTTGCCTCTACCCCATTGTTACTCGTCTTATTTGGATCACCTTCACCCATACAGAAAGTTGTCTTAAATAAACGGGATCACCTTCACGCACAGAATATTGTCTTAAATAAACCAAATGCATCAATTTCATATTGAAGGCCACTATCTTCTGTAGAATCTCTTATTTCACCATTAATACTCCAAGAAGAACTCTTATACTTGTATCCATACCACTAATCACTAGTAGCTCAACTATTTTATCTACTACCTGATGGCATAATTGCGGCAATCTCTACAAGGGCATAGCATTTCAGACAGATTTCTCAATCTTCTTGCTAATGAATTCATGAAATTAGTTGCTCCTTCTAAGTATCAACGACTATTCCTACTTGTTAAATCGGAAACAGAAGTTAGATTTCTTTCAATCGGCGAATACAAGTAAGCTCGAGAGATTTCAGTTTATACTTTGGCAGCCATATCCACGTCTTATCCACTTGTTCACGAAGGAGATGGATCCATTCTAAAACCAGTTGCTCAAATCAAAGCTAGCGAGACAAAAACACAATTTGTTCTTAAATTTGTGTTAACCCTAAAGATGAGTTGTGTTCTAAAATTTTGCTCTGAGTTTTTCTTCTTTTCGTTTGGCCGCGAAAACAGATTCTAAAAAATGAACGGCTAATATCAAAAATTTCGAGACAAATCAAACGATGTAGGATTTATCACATTTGCAATCAGAAAGAACGGCTCAGATCAAAGTTGGTGAGACAAGTTCAGTGGTATACGATTCGCCACGTCTGCAATCTCGGAGGTTACTGCTCATTGGCTTAGACCAAAATACATATTTATTTCCTTTTAAATCATAAAATTAACAAATAAAATAAGTTATTAATAAAAAAAATTATAAAACATTTATAAAAAAATTAAAATATCAGTATTTAAAGTTATAAAAATATCATTTCTTATAGATACAAAATTATCATATTAAGAACAAATATTGTAAAGATGTATTACAATAATCTAACTTATATGTTCATAAACTCTAAGATTTAATTGTAGGTACAAAGAATTCAATCACCAATTCTTATATGATTTTTTATAAAATTAAGATTACAATATCATACTTATATGAATCAATATTTAAATTTTAAAAATATTATTTATTACAATTACAAAATTTTAAAATTAAGAACAAATATTACGAAGACTAATTACAACTTTAGGGTTTAGGGTTTAACTTTACGGCTTAGGGTTTTTAACTTTAAGGTTTATGGTTTTAACTTTATGGTTTAAGGATTTAAATTTAGGGTTTAGGGTTTTAATTTTATGGTTTATGGTCTAAACCTTTTGATTTAAAAGATTACATCCAATTACATAATAATACATTTTATTACATAATGTCCTGATATCATAATATTATTTTACACAATGTAACAAAATGTACCAAAATACATATCTTAGCATGAGTTTTAACTAGCAAAACATAATAAACTTGTCTAAGTTTCAAACAAACATTAGTTTATTATTTGGCCATGCTACAAGTGAACCTATTGCATCTGATATGTATTCAATCTCTGAATTTAGCGTCTAGACCTTTGCATTAGCAATCTTAGCCACTTCAACCCAACCATTCAGTGCATTTGGACCTAGGGGTACAAAGTGGCACAACTCTTTTGGATCCGTTGAAGCTACTATTCATTCAGCTATCGTACGTTCAGAGTTGTTGCATCTAAAAGAATAAACTTATGCTTTGCACTTTTGGTGGAACTAGTGATGCATGGAATCTACAACTCAAATCAGATAATAGAAGAAAGTTCCAACATCAACCAATGATCCAACAACAGTCAGCAGACAAACAAATAAAACAGCTTCATTCGATAACATACGACTGCTTTTTTCTTGGCTGGTTTCGAAGGTGATGCTTTTTCTTGGATGCAAGTTTAATAGGTGTTGCATTTTTAGTGGTTGTAGCCATGAATTTAACCTTTAGGACTGGCCATGCAATTTTTTCATTAATTGCATCACCAATCAAAAACATATCAAAAGTTGGCCTCCACAAATGAGCATATCATTAAACACCTTTGCTACTTCTATACTAACAACATTTGGACATAAAGGTATATTGTTAATCATCTCTTTGGAATTAGAAGAGCACACGAGACCTTCAGCAATAACCTCCTCGTCTTCATTAGTCCAATCATATATTTTGCATCTTTGAGTTTCACCTTTTTTGGTTTGCTAAAATGTAAGAAGCTAATGATTAGAGATATATCCTGGGTACTTTAGAAGAAGAAAATAAGATTGGAAAACTTTACCATGATACATCTTCAGAAGAGATTGGATCCGTGTTCAAAATCACTTTATCTATTGACCAAGCCATTTTGCATCTCACAGCTTCCTCAAGAGATAACATATCTGTTGTAAGTCTCCAGAGAGAGGCTTATGAGCTTAATGCAGACTTAACAAGGACATCCATTGCATTAGGACCAATTGGTATATGACCAATTTCTTACATCGGTTCAGCAGAGCAGAATTTTCCTTCACCAACAACTACATCTCCTGAATCAATCCAATCAAGTATTCGTACTCTCACACCTTTTTTGAATCAAGCACTAGTCTCAGATGTTTCAGTATCTCCATTACTTTTATGAGAGAAGGAAAAAGAATTCGTAAATGTCTTAAGACCAATTGACAAAATGTAATGAAAAGATTACCTTCTTTCTAGCTAAGTCTCGGACAGGCCCTTTAACTCTTCAATCTCACTTTTCATTTCTGCAATCTTTGCATCTCTAGATTGAAAAAAAATCTAGCTTAGTAGCCATAATCCCTCTACCAAACCCCCTTACTCGTCCATGTTTATTTTTTCCCAAAATCTTGCTCACAACATCTTCCCTTATGTTAGCAGCAACTGATGTAGAGTCCATTTGACAATCAAGTGACTGTATTTGTTCATGATACAAACATTTATACACAAGATAACTCATTGATCATAATTCATTAATTATACACAATATAATAAGTTACAGAATTCTTACAATAATCTCAGCAAATTGAGGCTTCAGAGGTCTTCATCAGCATGAGTGTGTCCCGTAATCCATACCTTACTCCTACTTACCTTACTTGGGTCTTTACTTTTTTTCTATATCGACTACAGATATATCTCAGTACCATTTTATTCTAACATGCTATACAATATATAGATGTATGAGTAGTCTTTTTACCATATCATCAGCTACACAAAGCATTCATTTGCGACTGGTGGTTTGAGGAATCTTATTTTTTTCTCAACTCTGTGTCTTGTTACTCATTTCCTACAAGATAAATGAGTTAGGTGATTAAAGACATGACCTAAAAACAAGAAAGTTACTTAGTTATAAATAACTAACCGTGAAACTTGTGGTAGTCTTGCTCCTAAAATTCTCTCAGCAGCAGTCTTCACAGTACATACTTGTGACACTAGCATAAACTTTCCAGCCCTCCACAAATTTCTCAAGTGCTTGAAAATAACAGATTTTTGCCACTCTTCTTGCAAGTTAAACCTACCATGCATCAAAATAAGCACAAGTCAAACATGTTCATAATTTCATACTTGTTCAACAAAACTTAGTTGCATATATATATATATATACACCGGAATTTCTTCCCACATTGTTTTTTAGTCACTGCATCAAGTTTTCTCCAATCAAAAAGTGTTACCGGAATGTGTTCCCTCATAAGAGGACCAAGAAAAGATGATAGTGTTACTGAACCACGTCCAACATGGTCATCAAATTCAGTGAATGTAACTGCAACCTTTTCATGAGGATTTCCAGCCACTTTACGCATCTTTGTTGGTCCTCTCTTTTTTTCACTTTATCCTCTGGTAACTGAATTCTTTCAGTACTAGGAATTGCATCAGCATTAGCATTGCTAACTCCATCTTCTTCCATATTTACAGCTTCTTCTTCATTCTCATTCTCATTGTCGTCATTCTCTTTCTCTATCTATTCACCTTCTTCTTCTTCTTCTTCCATATTTGCAGCTTCTTCATCATCCTCCTTATGTTTATGTCCAGTCAAACAAGCTTCTCTTTCTTTCTCAGAATCTTCTTTATCATCGTCAAAAATTGCTTTCCCAACCTGATTAACCTTATTATCATTACCCTATGGTGATACATCTTCTTCCTCATCATCTTGCGATGGTGTTACATCTTCTACATCATCATCTTGCAGTGTTAAATGTTCTACCTCATCATCTTGAGCAGCCACTTTCTTGTTTCTACCAGTTCTTCTCTTAGTTTCAACAAGATTCTTTTTTGGGTAAGCGATTTTCTTTGATGTTCTATTCTTATTCACCTTTAGAGTTGTTGCAGGTGTGGCCTCCAAGCCTTTATTACGTCTACTACAACGAGAACCAACTTGTCATCCTCCTCTTTTTTTTTTGCCATTTTTTGAAACTAATAAACGAAAAACAGATTCAAATCAAAATAAAATACTTCAGATACATAGTGAAAATCGTGTTTCATTATTTACAAAGAAACATAATGAAACCCAAATTCAATCAAAATCAAAAACTTCGACATGCATGTTCACACAAACTAAGAATCAAAATAAAAATTATTTTCCATTCCTTTGTTGATAATAAAGAAAAGATATCGATGAGATAGATTATAGAATCTACGATTGAATGAGAAGATACCCTATTGAAGCTTTGATTCAAGAGATCTATTGGGATTTTTTAGAAACAATGAAGAAAAATAGGGTTCTTGTCTATGAGAAAAAGGGAAGAAATAGCTAAATGGGATTCGACTAGTGTGTATAAAAGACTCGTAAACGATTAATTTAAAGTATTTTGACTAAAATTTGAGATATTTTACCTTTACTATAGCTTTTAATTTGGATCTGCAATGGTAAGGCGCCTACACTTAGCTAATTAACGCGACTAAAACAATTATTTTCTCGCGATAACAAATATTATGTTTAAATTGACAATTGCTATAGAAAAGCAAGCATTGATATAAAACAACAGAACTGTCATAAATGCTATAATCTAATGCTATTAATACATACATTTCTTGTAGTGTTATCACATAGATTTTATTATTTATTGATACTCTCTTAATCAATGAGAAAATTTGAAACGTCGAAATGAGTATCATCTTTCAAACTATGAAAGGTGGCTTCTGCTAAATGTTTTTGCGTACAACAAACAATACCCAATGCCCTTACATGTATTATATGTAGCATTTTTTTAGTTTTTTCCTAACCTTCCAACCACTATAATTTCCGTGGAAGTTCTTAGAGATGATATTTGTAGTGTTTTATTTAATTTTCAAAGCTAGAATATCCTCGTTCTGATTGTATTTTCTTTTACAATTATTTGTAAACTGAAATACGAGTAAAAGACTTAGAAACAATCATAAGTGATGATATTTACAAATCAAACCAGGGTGAAAACCCAACCACCCAGTGACCCGTCAGATCTAAGCCGTTAAAGACCAAACCCTAAAATCAAATGTGATTTCTAATCGCTTGCCCCATCTCTCCTCATAAAATCATTTCTTACTCTTTCTCCTCTTTTAACTTTTGATTAATTTTCCATTTTCATCTCCAAGAGGTATCTGTATCGTGAAAGTAGGGAGAACTAGATGAGAAAGCCACAACAGTCGAGAGGTAAGGTTCTTCACTCATTCGATTTTCGTTTTGAAATATTTTAACCTGTAAAGTAGTGAAATTTGAAGTCAATTCGTTGTAGCGTCGTGTCTTTATCGATTTGGTTATATAGTGTGGGTAATCAGTTGTTTCCGTTCTTAGGAGGAAGTGAAAATAGCGAAGACATGATGGACTAGAAGGAAGAAAACAAGACGTGTGAAGGATATAATTTCTCCTGTAAAAGAAGTTCCAGAAATTGAGAATGAGACCGAGCAGACGAAGTCAACTGAAGATGAAGTAGAAAAAAAAATGAGAAGAGGCGAACTCAGTTGAAGTTTAAGTAGTATAGAATGAGAAGAACTTAGTAGAAGAGACGAACACAGTTGAATGGTTGTCCCACCTGCTATGGTATTAAGGAACATGCTGTGATATCGGGATTGGACTATCGAACCTAACCAATGTACTACAAGCAAGCCAGAGACACAAAGCTTGTGAGGAAATATTTTAGCACTGGAATAATAAGATATCAAGACGTGAAAGCAAATAGAAGGGAATGGAAACCTTCCTGTGATAGGTTGAGGCTGTTGGTATTGTATTTCATATCTAGCATTATTGTCGGGCAGAGAAAGACCGGTAAAAATTCCCCTTCCGTGGAGCCATTCTTGCTGAGAGCAGTTGATGATCTCAACTTATGTAAAACATTCCCTTGGGGAAGATTGTCCTTTGACTACATGTTGAAACATATTTCACACACTATGTCTCATTTGTGAGGGAAGGTAAAGGAAGGTATGATAAGGCCAATTCCAAGGTTATGTATTCCAATGGAAGTAAGTCTTTTCAGTTTTATATGACTAGTCATCTTATAATGTTAGAGGAAGGTGTGATATTGACAATTCCTGGTTTTATTTTTCATGTCTAGCTCCTAGCATTTGAGGCCAATACGGAATAGGGGCCAAATTAGGAGAGTCATTTCAAAGCGTAGACCCAATGTGTCCAAGGATGTTCAAATCAAAGTTCAAGAGAAATAAAATGAAAGAATTTTCCCTTTAGAAAATAAATAAAGAACTTGGTGAAACTAAGGTTTAGTTATCCTTTGTATATGAATATGATTGGTTATCCATGTTTTGGTATTATTAATAAGGTGTTGACACTGATTGTCTGTAACTGATGAAGAACATCTTGTTCGTAACAGATTAAGAAGAAACTCAACTTGATCGGCTAACAGAACCGCAGGACATCAACGATAAGCATGACATGATTGTGGAGAGTTGGATGAGGAGGCTTCGTAGAGGATATGTTGTAAGGTTTGACGATATGTTAGAGAAGGATATGGCTGCCCCATAAGTCCCTCCCCCTGACAATGTTGGGAACGAAAAAACAGCCACCAATGAAGCACAAGAGAACACAATGAAGTTAAATGAACTAGTAGCAGTCATTAACAGCTTGAAAAAAATATGGGGGAGTGGATGAAGAAAATTGAGTAAAAGGTTGGAGAGTTTGACTTAAGACTCGCTGCCTCGAAAGATTATGTGCAAGTACATTTAGATGGTATGAATGTGCATGTTGATGAAATGGAGATCGTGAAGAAGAAGCGGAAGAAGAAATTGGGAAGGGATGACAAATCAAACAGGACAACAAAGAGGCCAAAGACATCGAAGAAGAATAACTGAGATTGTTGTAATTGTTCTGCTTTAAACTTATGTTGCTATTGGTTTGTACTAAAACAAATGTTTTTTGGATTTGTACTTAAACTTATGTTTGTTATTATTTTTGATTTCCGCTAGAACTGTGTGCTGTATGGATTCAGAATTGTAGAATAAGTACGAAAAATTGGTAGAACTAGCTCAACTAGTACAACTAGGCATTAATATTACTACGGAAGACAATTATTACTTGGAAAACTATGGTTTCTTGGTTCATTAGTATTACTACAGAAAACTGGTAATACTAGGTCAAACTAGTACAACTAGGCATTAGTATTACTACGAAAAACAAGTATTACTTGGAAAACTATGGTTTTTTTGTTTGTTAGAATAACTACAGAATAATGGTAAAACTAGGTCAAACTAGTACAACTAGGCATTAGTATTACTACGGAAAACTGGTAAAACTTAGAAAGTTTCTTAGGCTGAGCAAACTCTGCAGCCATCTCGTCCACCTGTTACCTTAAGCGGTGAACCTCTTTCTGAACTTTAATAACCCAAGGTTGACGGAAGTAAAGCCCATCATCCTGCCGGTTTCACATAGTTTCACTAAGTTTAACATATGTTGCGAGATATTAATATTTTAAATAATGAAGAGCAAAAAAAAAAATTACCATGATCGAGCTGCAAGTGAAGTGGATTCTTGCATGGAATAAATCCTTATCTTCTGGATTAGTAGATACCACGTCGACGATTGGTTCCCCACATGGGAAGCCAGTTGGAATTCCAAAGTGAGCATCGACAATGAACCCAAGCATGTCAAAGTGTTTCTTCGTAGTCTTCATCTCCCTCCTTTCACGTTTCTCCACCCATGGATCCATTTCGCAAAGGGAAGGCATGTTTTAGGAATTGGGAAAACTTGAGAGAGAATGATGAGAGAGAAAAATGATAGAGAAAGCAGAGAGATGAGATATGTATGGTGAATGAGAAGAGACGAGATGATAGAGTAGAGAGAGGGAGTCTCGACAGAGTGAATCTGCTTTTCCCCTCGAAAATCACGCCAAGACTCATGAATTTTTATAAGTCCGCCAAAATTTCAAAATATTTAGTAAATTCCGCCAAAACAACAACTCTTAGTTCTCCATAAGATAGTAGTTGTACACAAATTAAAAATAGTTGTATTTCCGGTGATTTTCAATTATTTTAGTATTACATGTAATTATATTTTCTTTTCTTAATTTACAAAAAAAAATATAAGATGTGAAAATATGATTATTGGTGTTTTGCGTACTAAAAGTGACTATAAAAGTTGTCCAATGAAATCTAATCTCAAGTTGCCACATATTTTATAAAGTGACTATAAAAGTATATGTAGTATGTTGAGTTGTTCTTTTGGTTATCTCACTATAACATTTTTCTTATGAGTTCTTAAGTATATTAACTTTGTTTCCAATTGTAATGTAACATTGTTTTTCCAAAAAAAAAAAAAAATCAATTTGAAATTCAGTTTCACAAAGTCGTACTAGTATTACACAAACAAAACCCCAGTTGTACAAATAACATAGTAAAATTTCAACATTTTTATTTTCAAATAGTAACCATTGTAGGCTTTGTTTTGGACGCCAATTATTTTGCATCTTTGGCCGACGTTTCCCAGCTGATAGAAACCTTTTCACTTTCTTTCTTCCCTTCTTTTTTGAGACAATTCGGAGGCATGATCTTCATTCCCTTGATCTAATATGGACATCCCATTGACTCGTATCAGGAACCACATAAATAGTCATGTAATATGTCAATGCCCATAGATATGTCCAATAATATTGACAAATCAAATCTTTAAACTCGAAAACAAGACCTCTATCACCATGGCTAGAGTAGAAAATGTAAGGGGATAATCCCTGGACACAAGTGTACTTTTCAATGTCAAAGAAACTGCAACCCTAACGTTTGTAAGTAAATTCACCAAATAAGGCTTCTCATCAGTACCGATGACAATGTATTCAAGTTCGAAAGTGTTTAGCTCTGACATAATTGTTTTTTTTTAAAATCGACCATGTTTCATGCACAAATTTCTCCACTAGAGGCACTAGTTTCCGGTCATTGTATCCTATATTTCTTTCCTATTTTCATTAAATCAATTAGTAGTTTTTTTAATGATCATATCCACCAAGGGTATTAAAGAGTACTTCCTCGCATCCTTGAACACGTTGTTCATCGACTTCACAACGTTGCTTGTGTCGATGTTGTATATATCTTCTTGAAAACAAAACCTCGTCCACTTTCCTTTCTCACTACTTTCCTCCATATACTTCGCAGCAGATGGATATTGAGTCTAAAAAGCAGAATAAGTAGCATCGAATTTTAGCACTGTCCAAATCCGAGCAATGACCATAAATTTCCATTGAAAAACTTCTTTGTTGACATTACTTGCATGAACTTTCACATATGAGCCAAATTCCAGATACAATTCGCATGATGAGCCATCGGAAATGCATTAGCTATGGCATTGATGAGGCTTCCATTTTTACCACTCGTAAACACCAGCTCCAAAGAATCCGGCACAAAAATTTTGAATATCTAAAGAAAATAACTCCAACTGTCCTTATTCTCACCATCTAGTACACCAAAGGTTAAAGGGTAGTGGTGTCGATTAGGATCATGGGACCACCAAATCAATTTTTCAGAAAAGTAGCATCCACGGTTACCACTTTTCTCATCACTTTAAGACCTTCTATGCTAGCTCCCAGAGTGACGAACAAGTACTTGAATTTCTCCGACTCATCCAATTTCACACTTGTTATTGTCCCATGATTGATTGATCTTCTCTAACATGTACAAATAAGAAAACAAAATCTGGTAACTTTCTGCGGGAGTCCCACGCAAAACACTCAGAACTTTGTTTTTACCTCTCAAAGTAGTGGAGTATGATACCTTTACAGCCAGTTTTGTCCACACAAGATCGTTGATGCTTCTAGGAGGAGCAGTTACCATTTGGCCTGGATAAATCATCATGCAATAGAGATTAAACTAGTTGTGGTGTGTTTTTCCTCCTTGAATTTCTTTTACTCTGACTTCCATAAGAGCATGTATGCATGTTGGTGTATGTTCTAATAGAGAACATTTCTGTCTTTTTAATCTTTGCAGCTCGTAGTCCCCATTTACATCCCTCCTTAGGACATTTTAGGATTATCACTCCTCATACAATTTTGCCACATTAAACCCAAACTTTTCTTACATGCGCCTCTATCCACCACTTCTTGAATTGCCTTTTTACTAACAAACTCTTGTTGTATTTTCAAACCCATACCGTCTTTTCATTCCTCCATAAACTGAAGCGGTTCGGCAACAGGTGGAACATCTATGTATTTATCATGCATTTCTGAGTCTTGCCTACCATTATCCACATTACCATCAACATTTTCATCCATATTTACTTTTTCATCAGCTTCTTCCAACATCTCCTCAATCGCCACTATCCCCCTCTCGGATTTTTTATCAACTTGATTGTTGCCACCAAATAAAATTATGACTTTATCGCCAATATAATTGTCATTCGAATACCACACCCCATAGTTCATACCTAAAAAACTTTGTTTGCCCGCTCTTGAAAGTTTCTCAGGGAGTTTTGAGAATTTGATGACCTCCACATACAAAATGCACCCACGGTTCTCTTTATCAAGGGACAATAGATAACCACAAAGGTCCTCATCATAATAAATGGAAAATTTTTCCTCACACCCAACCAATAGTGGAATGTAACTCAATTTCAATTTCACATTACTTTCATCTAACGCGAGCTTTTTGCATAGCAGTGCTTCTACCATTGAAAGACTTTTCTCGTCTGTATCCTTTTTGACACTGAATTATACATGTGACATTTGCATCTAAAATGTATGATGACGTTGTTGCTCACTGGATTCTGCCAAAACCATTGAATACCATCCATTGCGCATAACAAAATCATGCCTGCAGAATTAATTCGTAAGCGGAAACTTATTCAGTTATACCAGTATTACTAGCAATACTACAATTATCGGTAATACTAGTTTCACTAGTTATTATGTCGTACCTGTATCGATTTTTAAATATACATTAAATTCACTATGATTCAAACAATGCAACCAATCTCCTACTTAATTAAAGTCATAATGGACCCATAGAACAAGGTGCAAATTGTTTCTGAGAGGAATAATACTCATGGATGATGCTTCCGGTGCATCTCCTTTAGTCATTGAATTGTGAGGTAATTCCCAAGCCCTCGACAATTCCAACTAAGAATCTCCATAGATGAAGAAAAATCGATGGTATAAAAGTTCGCATTTTCAAAATTCAAAAAAAAAAATTAAATAATTTTTATTATTCAAAATAATTATTCTAATTAATAATTCAAAGAAATTCTTAACTTTTAAACAAAGTCACCATCCACGTTACTCATTGTTCTGGTCTAATAGATCTTTCACATAAAACCGTGATCAGAGGCCCAACGAAGCCGTGATCGAAATAGTGACTATGTGATTGCACCTTAACACTAACCACCACTAAATTATTAAGACCATAGTAGAATCAGTAACTTAGTTTAAGATGGTTGTCATCTTCTTGAGCATCCAAATAGTCAAAGTGATGAATAATACAATGGTTAGAAGTATTCAATACACCACTATATATCGTCTACTAAGAACTTGAGACATCATCTCAATTGTCTTTCTACCAAAAAAAAAATTACTTATATCCTTCACAAATCTTATCCCTTATTTTCATTAAAGTAACTGCAATTACAAAATTAGACTCAATAAAAAAATAAATTAAATTAAATAATAAAAAAAAGCGTTAGTGTGTTGCGGGAGCTGCGGTCTTGGTTGCTGTTTCAGTTTCGCGTTTGAGGGTGAAAAATTCGAAAGAAAACCTACGAAGACGTGGCTTCTTTTGCCCTCCTCTCCCGAAAGCTGCTCCGTCTCGGTCCTCCCCTACCTTATAGGGCCCAATCGACTCCCTTGTCCATCGCTGGTGTTTCCTCCACTGTCGGAGGTTCAAAACGGGTATGTTTTAAGGTTGCAAGGCTCTTAAATGAGTTAGGCACCTGATTGGAATGGATTTAGATGTAAGAAGATTTTGATACAGAACATTCAAACTGATCTGGAATATGACCAATTATTAGTGTTGAGCCAATTGGCCAAATTGGAGGTTTAGCTATGTTTTTATGGATCATCTCCAAGCGAATGTTATGTTCTCAAATAATCGTACGATTGATGTCAAAGCAGTCATTGATGAAACAAATATTTTTGTGACATTTTCTTATGGAGACCCTGTTTTGGAACGCAGAGATCAAGTTTGGAAACATCTTACGCGTTTCTCAACGACATCAACGGAATCTTGGTTTATGATTGAAAATTTTAATGAAATCACTGATCATAATAAAAAAAGAAGGGAGCAGACGACGCTCTGATAGCTCATTCCTGCCATTCAAATAGATGTTGAGTGATTGTGGTATGCTAGGATTTCCATTTACTGGAAATATGTTATCATAGGTAGGAAAACGAGCAGGAAGAACAACTGGCATATGCAGATTGAACAGAGATGTTGGAAATGAGAACTGACATGAGAAGTTTCCTCACTCTTCAGTAAAGTACATGAGGTTATGGGATCGGATCATTGTCCGGTTCTCGCAGATATTCGCACTAAACCAACAAAGAAATCTAAAAATTTCAAATTCGATAAGAGGTGGTTAGATAGTGAGGAACTAAGGCAAGTCATTTTGGAGGGATGGAAATCTTCAGATATCCTTCTTGACGCAAATATTAAGGAGCATATTTCGAGCTGCCATATATCCTTAAACCAGTGGAGGAGACAGCGCAACTTGAATTCCAAAAAACTTGTGGAGGATGTAAAAAAGAAGGTCGAGGGTTTATATTCGAATGATGATGCTACGACTGAAAAAATAACTGAGGCTTTAATATATCTATCTGATGCTCTTAAGGTAGAGGAGATGTTCGGGTAATAAAAGAGTCGAGTATTTTGGCTAGAGAAGGTGATATGAATACAAAGTTTTTCCATGCCTTAACAAAGCAAAGGAGAGCAAGGAATCGAATCACTCAGCTTTTGGATACGGCTGGAAATATTATCGAGGATAAGAAGGACTACTAGCCATTGCTACCAGTTATTTTTGGAAAATCTTTGAGTCATCTAACCCAGAAAATATATAAGTGTTTGAGGTATCTACAACAATCACTGAGACAATAAATGAGGGCTTACAGCCCCGGTTACTAAGTGGGAGGTGAAACTGGCACTCTTTGCTATGCACCTAGAGAAAGCTCCAGGTCCAGATGGAATGACGGCTTTTCATATTATAAATTATGGGATATTGTAAAGCAAAAGTTAACCCATATGTTCTATTAATTCCTATTTGAGGGATCAATGGTGAATTGTCTAAATTATACTAATATTGGTCTAATCCCAAAGAAAACGAAGGCAACAGAAAGATTGCAGTTCCGCCCCATTAGCTTGTGCAATGTTAATTATAAGCTAATCTCTAAGGTCTTATGCCAGAGATTAAAGAAGGTTTACCAAAACGAATCTCAGAAACCCAGTTAGCCTTTGTTAATGGAAGACAAATAACAGATAATATAATGATTTTTCAGAAAATGTTTCATGCACTGCGGACGAAACCGAGTGGACAAACAAAAAAGATGGCCATTAAGACGTATAAGAGCAAAGCATATGATAGGATAGAGTGGTTGTTTATCGAAGTAGTTATGCGGAAAATGGGATTCTCAGAAACTTGGATTGAATGGATAGTGCGGTGTATATCTTCGGTTAAGTACAAGGTACTTATGAATGGTCAACAAAGGGAAATATTATCCCGGAGAGAGGTCTACGGCAAGGAGAACCTTTGTCTCCTTTCATATTTATTATATGCATGGAAGTGCTCGTTAGAATTCTAAATCATGCAAAGAACCAAGGAAAGATAACAAGTATGCGTGTTACACCTGTGTGTCCCTCGGTATCCCACCTTCTCTTTGCTGGTGATATCATTTTCTTCTGTAAGGTGGAGCTCCGTGAATGTGAAGAAATGATAAAATCAGTTAGGAAATATGGACAAGCATCCGGCAAGTGCATTAAATTTGAGAAATCCTCTTTACTATTTGGTAAGAGGGTCGGTGGAGATGTTAGACAACAAATTAAAGATACACTTAAGATTTAGAACGAAAGAGGAATAGGGACATATTTAGGAATTTAAAAGATATCAGCGGCTCCAAATGCAAGTTATTTGCATTTGTAAAGGATAAACTAATGAATAGAGTGAACAGATGGAAGGGTATATGACTATCAAAGGGATAATCAAATTTATTTTGTTAGCTCTCCCAACTTATGTTATGTCTAGCTTCTTTCTCCCGTTGGAGACATGTGAAAACCTCGGAAGTGCCATTGCATATTTTTGGTGGAGTTCAAACCCATCAAAGAGAGGGATTCACTGGAAAAAAATGGAAAAAGCTCTTTTAACCAAGAGAAGAGGGCACAAATGGTTTCCGTGCGATCAATGAGTTCAATATGGGTCTATTAGCAAAACAACTGTGCTGACTTTTCCAATGCCCTGATCCATAAGTGACTCGAGTTTTGAAGGGAAGATACTACATAATGAGCTCGCCTTTGCGAATAAGCTCTGTAAACAATTCATCCTATGTGTGGACCAGTATTTCAGCGGATCGAAAACTATTGTTACTGAGAATTAGACAAAAAGTTTATTATGGATATTAGGTTATTGTGTGGAAAGACCCTTGGTTCCCTACCACACCGGCTAGGCTGGCTTGACCTTTTGCCCCTGTGTTACACCCGAAAATGTGCGTTAATGACCTTATTAATTTAGAGTCAAAGGAATGGGATGTTGAATTACTAGAGAAGTATGTTGTCCCTGATGACATAGATTTTATTTGAATTTTGGCCATAAAGTCAACTCATCACCGAAATACCTTATGCTGGAATTACACAAAGAATGGCCAATATAGAGTTAAGTCTAGTTACTGGATTGCTCATAATTTACTAAGAACTGAGGAAGACTCGGAGATATTGGAACCTAGTATAACTAAACTTCAAGCCTTTGTTTGGAAAATTAAAGAACCCTAGAAGATATGTCATCTTATGTGCAACTGATAACAAGTCATGTGGCGGTAACGAGAAACCTTACGCTCCGTAATATGAGATGCGATAATTATTTCTCCATATGTGGTGAACCAGAAGAAATTGTTACTCATGCCATATTTGAATGTCCTCCGGCTCTGCAAGCATGGTCCTTATCGCCAACACCATATAGCTCTAACATCTTCATGCTACCAAGTATTATGTCAATATGGACTATTTTTCCTGGAGAAAGAGTAGCATCGTCAAACCAGAATTATGCAGGAATCTTTATCCTAGATAATTAAGTATATTTTGAAGGCTCGGAACAATAAACTCTTTCGAGGGACAGAAAGGGATCCTTTGGAGCTAGTTCGGTGTGCGGAAAGTGAATTTCAAGTCTGGTTCAATGCCAATGAAATGGTAACCCCCATTCCACCAGAGCAGAATATTGAGAAATCCCAAGTCATAAGCTTGGATAATATATGTATGGTGGATGGTTCATGGACTTCCACAGCACAATTCAATGGTTGGGTTTGGATCGATAGCTTGGGAAAGCTTCAACTTATGGGGACACGGAACTTAAGACAGTGAGAGACTGCTTTACATTCATAAGTGGAAGCAACATTCTTCATGTCAGAGCTTCGGGATGGATTGAAAGGATTTGATCGCGATGATAAAAGAGCCTCACACTTGGCCAAGTTTTGCAACCGAATTGGAAACGATAAAGACGATGCTAATATGTTTTCCAGACTTCAAGATATCTCATATCCCGAGAGGAGTCAATTCCTCTGATACCCCCATCTCTTAAACTCTAATCCTCCAAGGACTCTGCTGAAAACTATTTTATTTTTGATTGATTTTTACTACAAAATTAAAGAATGACATTTATGCCCTTTTACAGATCTGAGAAAAATCAGTTTTTATCTTTTACATCTATCTTTCTTTTTCTACGGCATTCCTTTTATCCTTCTCTCCTTCTTCTTCTACCTTTCAATCTTCACAATTTCATGATAACAACAGAGAATATCAACTATGGTTGTTCAATCTTTTATTTCTTCTTTCTTCTCTTTTCTCTTCTTTTCTTTGTTCTCTGAGATCTGTCTCAAGTGATGGAAACTTCATTCGTGATGGAAACTTCGTTCGTAATGGAAACCGTCATCAACGATCCCGCAAGTGATGGAAGCAATAGTTGCAACCATTGAAAGTGGTGGACACGACTTCAATGGCGATTTCTTCTTCTTCTCGCGCTCCAGATCTGAGATTTTCTACAATTTAGGGTTTTTTTTGTTCTAGACGATTTAAGATTTAGGGTTGATAAAGAATATTTTGGGTTTTCAATGGATTTCAAACAGTGATAGCAATATAAGAGTTGGCTTTCCCGAGAGCACAAAATAAAAATTTTACGCTTTAGCTAAGACAACAACATATATTTATCGTAAACTTTATTAGATTGGTTGTTTTATTCTTGTTTTAAATCAAAAAAACATTTACACAAGAATAACTTTTTTTGACACAAGGGTATATTATAGATTACTTCCCAAACATGCTTTGAACCCCGTAATTGTCATGAGCCGAAAAGAAGGTAAGAAGACAAAAAAAATAAAGTTTGATTAGTCTCATTATCCCCTAAACACAGAATTGATCAACTCTTTCAGATTCTTGCACCCAATGATCTCAATCTCTTTCAAATCCAGCGATTTCAGTGACTTCTCCACTGATTTGGGAACCACACATTTGGTGAAACCTAGCTTTGCCACTGTACTTACCCTTTTCTCCATTCTTGGTACCTATTTATACAATTATCACCCTTTTCATCACATTTCATCCAAATAACAGTCAGCTGATTCTTCCAATGACATTTGTTTTACCGTGCGAATTTCGCCTCCAAGACCAATCTCGCCGATAAATGCCACACCGTGAGGAATTGGAAACTCCAAGAAACTGGGTTATGCAATCAAAACAATTGCGCAGCTAGTACCAAGATATCACTCTTTACGAGACCAAAGAGTAAACAACGCCTCACCTGCTACAAATTGCTGCTGCTATTGCAAGGTCACCAGCAGTCTCAGAGAGAGCCATCCCGTTAGCAACGTTGAGAAATATACCCTACAAATACAAAAGTTATGTATTTATTATCTTATCACTACTAGAATATGACTACTAAGTGAGTATTCACATAGATAGTGAAGATTGGAGTTTAATACGCTTCCTATCATTTATTTAGCACCTCCTATGTTTTTAGAGGGAATAAGATTCACATGGTGGGCAATACTGCATATTGACAACACTTACAGATTCCTGAATTCTAAGTCCAGCTTGCTTCATAAGAACCTATAACATGATAGACCAAAACAAAACAATAAGATAACGTTAAAATAGAAAAAAGTAAAGAGGGAGTGTGCCAAACATATGTTGTTTTTGGACGACAAGCAAAGACAATGGAACTAGTTTGTTGCACTGACCGCAATTATCATGTCAGCTCTGCTGGCTTGAACACCATTAACATGCCTTGAAACTGTTGAGCCAGTTGCACACAACGCCTACATAAAGACAAAAGCGATGTTTCAGTAGGAACTACAACACTATGATTCAAAGTCCACTAAGCACATATGGGACTGCTAACGATGAGAGGTCAGCACTGTCGTTTATTAAGAACAAACATGCTATGGCCAATGAAAGTTATGATTCTCATCATACTGACAAAAACAAAATCTATGAGGACTTTCAAAACGCAGTTTGGAGCTCTTTTTACAACTTGATATTCTGAAGCATAAGAAAAGAATTATCTGGTGTTCTACCTGAACTTCAATGAGGAAACTCCGAGATCCATCCATAACAACTGCTACAGCTAATCCAGCTAAAACATCTGAATCTGTGTTCTGTTGACTGAGATATATGCCACTAGGGTTTGAGACCACTTCAAGCCCTAGTTGTGACATTTCAAAAACTCCAAGCTGACAAAGAAGATAACCACCAATTTATTTTCCATATATCTCGACTTCGAATTAAAAATAAGTTACCAGATGATAAGCAACGTCTATCCAAATAAGATAATTAAGGAAACACAAATCACAGAAAATGAGATACTTGAACTACACAGTTGTAAAGAAAAGGAAAAAAAGCCACCAAGGGAAGACATTATTATGAATTAACTGGCATGCTAGGTTTACATACTTCATCAGTCGACCCAAACCGATTCTTCACAGATCGAAGCAAGCGGTAAGTTGAGTGTTCTTCGCCCTGAAATTTGAAAAAAAGTAAATGTCAGGTTCATATACTGCCATTGTCTAGAAAAGAGGTTATCAGACTAATCAAAGCAAACCAGAAGCATATAGTTAGAACTATAAAGTGCCGTTTATGAAGATATCATGATTGCATATCTTAACACACCAGAAAACAAAAAGCGGATCACCTCCATGTACAACACAACATCTACTATGTGCTCCAAAACACGAGGTCCTGCAATATCTCCCGCTTTTGTAACATGTCCAACCTAAAACAGAAAGTAGTGTGCATAAAATAGCTAATTCAGATAAAACACCACATATTTAAATTACAACAAGGAAATTATTGGCTTACTCACCAAGAAAACAGGGACATTTGATTTCTTAGCAAACCGCAACAGGGTTGATGTGCACTCTTTAACCTGAAACCATCAGAGATTGCCCAAAAACAACCTTTTTCAGCAGACAAAAAAAGGGAAGAGTATCCACGATGAAAAGGAGAACGCTGGAGGTCGTTCTTCATCTAGAACATAAGCCTTTCCTCTTAAACATAACTAAATTGTGGGATTCCATTTAAATGGGAGGCAACAAAAAAAGTAGCTATGGCTTGACTTTCTTGCTCATAGTAATTAGGATTTTAGTCAGACTAAGCAAGTAGAGGAGGAAAACTATTAAACCTGAGTGAGACCCCCAGCACTTCCAGTAACCTCTTTTAGATAAACCGTTTGAATTGAATCAATGATGAGAGCTCGGGGAGAGAGCCGATGAGCTTTTGTTAGAATATCCTGAATAATTAAAAAAAATGATTTGCTTCAGCTAAATTAGCATGTTTATGAAAGACAGAGTTACGGAAAGGCTTAAGAATATCACAAAGTACACACGTTACATAAGGAAGATTACAAACTATACAAAAAAGAAACGTATACCCGTGCATTGCTAAGGCGTTTAGAGAAGAGTTAGAATGTGACTTGTTTATTTATGATAAGAGAATCCTAATCCACAAAAAGTATACCTGAAGATCCGAACTGGAAAACAGGTAGAGCTCGTCTGTTTCAATTTTCATCCTGTCAGCTCGACTTCCTATTTGGTCGACACTCTGCAGTTATGCAAAAGAATATAAAATCTTATGAAGAACATGTACTCAAGCCAACAGAATGCAGGGGATGTGATCCTTCAGAACATACTAAAAGTACCATATCTCTACTGTGAAAGATAAAAAGAGAGAAGAAAAACAGCCAAAGAGCTAACATTATTTTCCTGCATCTTAAACACGTGCATGTAAACCTTACTCAGAGCAGCTTAAGAAGCATAGTTAAAAAAAAAAGAGCATATAATCAATCTACTAATCTGAATCAAAAACCTGATGCGATGATATTAAGGAATGGAGAAAATAAAGATTTGAGAAAAACAGAATATGATTACAACTAACCTCTTCACCAGAGACATATAAGACCGGTGCTGGTTGGGCCAAATCATCCCCTTCAGCAATTATAGATGCAATCTTCCATTTAAGAAGAAAAAAGGAGAGAGACAGTAATCAAAATAAGGGAATATTATGAGCATAGAAAATAAAACTCAAACACTATAGATCACATATCCTAACCTGCAATAACAAGGTACTTTTGCCAATACCAGGGTCACCACCAATCAAAATCAGCGAACCTACAGAATAGCACCATAGTAAGTCAACGGTGAAAAGAAAGAAAGACAACAATAATAAAAATAATCATACAGACCTGGTGCAAGACCACCACCAAGCACTCTCCCAACTTCATTCCCAAATAGTCCAGGCCTAAAACATAAACACAACAAAACAAGAACATTCAAATCGGTTACCATCGCAAGATAAGATATCTCCTACAACAAAACAGTCTCTTAGATTGTAACAAAAACAAATCATCAGAAACCTATGTGATATAGAGACCGATCTAACCAATGATTCCAGACAAGAAGTCTACCCTCAAGCAGGAACCAGAAAGACAGTAAAGCCAAAGAAAAAGGAACATACAGTGAAATTCTCCATTGCTGATGAGTAATCCCATCAATAACAGAACTCAATTTGAGTGGCTGCGCCACTCCTTGCTCAGGTAACCATGCCAAACCACTACCTTCCGAAACACCTGAGCCGCCACCACCACCACCACCACTTCCACGTGACTCAGCACCTTCAGAGAAACGCCGCATCGTGCCAACCTTGTTGCAAGCTCGACAGCTTCCCCACCATTGCCCTTCGGAATGGCCACAGCTCTCACAAACCCAACTAGTTTTCACTTTACCTTTCTTCTTGTTCATAACTACTTCACCTGGATCCCATCCCCTTGCACTAGAACCAGCTCTTCTAGGTTTCCCCTCGGGGGTCTCTTCTCTGGTCTCATTTGCGATTCGTGTCTTTGTATCGGAGGATGAGATGGAATCGACGGTTTGATTGGAGAGAGAGTCGAAAACGGAGGAGAAGCGACGGAAACGGAGGCGGACGGGGGAAACAGGAGAGAAGGGAGATCGGAGGAGGAGAAGAGAGTTGGCTCGAGTGTAGAAGCATCTGACGCCGTTCATATTTGCTATCGACATCAAACAAAAAAAAAATCACAGAGACTTCTTGTTAGGGTTTGATGTCGGGGAACCCGCCAATTTCACTTACATGTTTTTGCCGCTATGTCTTCCCCTTCAATTTCACATTTCCTAATCTTTCTACACGGCCTGCATTTGTAGAGGCAAATCTTTTTCTTCAACATATCCATCTGAACATATATTTTAAATTTTTTCCACCTATCAAGAAAATTTTAATATTTAACTATCAATACATTGTTGACAAAAAAAAACTATCAATACATTAACTTTTAAAAATATAATAATTTTTCATAAATTTTAACCAATAATAATTCAATAAATTTAAAATTGTCAATTAGTATTTTTTAGAAGTTTACAATTCATTATTAAAACTACATAGAAAATCTAAAACATTGATCTTTTAGAACAAGTAAAAGTGTTAAAACATACATTATTTAGAAAAAAAGGATTATTATATTTTTTATTAAATTAACTATCAAATTAATTAGTAGTGTATGAAATAATATTCTCTATTTTTCCTTTAAATAAAAGATACAAATTACTTAATATAATTAACAAATATATGAAAATTAATGATTTTATAAAATAAAGATTTTTTATATCTTCCATCATTTTGTTTAATTTTATATTCTTAAAAGAAATTAAACAAGCACAGTAAGCATATTTTTTTATTATATGATATAATTTGAATTTTTAAACGATTATAAATTACTAAGATTGTTAAAAATCCACATTGAAATTTTTGTGATCAAAATTTTAACTTTTTTGTTATAACAAGATACAAATATCATAAAATCGTATAAATATGAAGTCTCATTTAATAAATATTCAAATTATAAATAAATAAATAAATAAATATATATATATATATATATATATATATATATATATATATATATATATATTCAAATGAACATAAAATAAATAATAATTTATATACATAATTAATGTTCATTCCGCACAAATGCGGATCTCAAATGTTATTTGATCATATCATTTCAAAAATACAATTCTTCATATCGAAGTGAGATGGCACATCCGTATGATATCACTGAAGCCCAATGTAAATTAAATAGGTTTATAAATAAAATATCAACAAACATGACCATACTAATTAACCTTATACTGACGGTCCATAACTATACGTTTGGAGACTTATGACATGATGGTTAAACGATCAAATTTAATATTCAATGATTATTAGTATATAAATTTCACTTCGCGCATTTGCGTATGTAATCTTCAAGTTAACTTTATTAATATCAAAAAATATTTAACTCAGTACAACAATCGAAACATACAACAAATACATTTTTAATCTTGATATGATAATATAAAAGTAATAACACGATGATTTCTAACTCTTTTGCATAATAGACTGGTCTGTTAATTTTATCTACATTTATTCTCGGTCATATATAGTCTTGTGTTCAGTTGTCATCTATTGTGATCCAATGCCTTTAATCACTTAAAAGAGGAGAGGGCGTGATCCAACTGTTACATCACTGCTCATCACGTACTCCTTCGTACCAGGTATATCGAAATAATATGCTTTGTTGTAGTCTCTATCCATAGCATACTTGATTTTTTCAAATTGACGGTAGGTGATAATCATCAAACTCTATCATTTTTTTTCTTCAATAAATGTTAATTGATTCAAAAAGAAAATAAAATTTTTTGTACAACTAAGTTGCCTAAAATTTGAACGTAAATTAGTTTCATCATCTTGTTGCTAGCTATTCTTGCATACATCTCTCATATCCTCTTCTTTCAGCCAATCATGTGGAAAGAATGTTATCCCACACTTGTCTATCCAATTCTCTAATCAAAGATGCAATAGTCCTTGGACTCTCCCCGTGTCTTCTAGCATTTCGTCCCTCCACAAAGTATAAGCGGTTGCTTGAAAGATATATTGCAGGAGATATAGCTTATTCGGTTGCATATTGGCAGCCATAAGATTCACGAGACTCTTCCACTCTATCACCACAAGACCATTCAGAAGATCCTTAAACTGATCGACCCAAATTTCTCTCGAGAAACTACATAGAGAAAAAAAGATGATCTCTAGTTTCCATACGCACTTTGCAAAGAATACACTCCAAAGATGTAGTCAAACTCCAACTTTGCATCGAACTCCATCATCTTCCATCCCATGTCTCCACATAAACAATTCATTTTTCCCCTTATTGTCAAATAAAGATGAAACATATCTCTTTGAAGTAGTAGAGTCACAATCATTCATGTCAAATTGCCTAAAGGACATGACATATGCAATCTTCTCTATGTCCATGGAGGTTTAAGCTTTTTTTTTTCATAGAACTCGTAATACTCTTGAAGAATGTTACGGAGAAAATAATTTGTTGTGCGTAACAAGCCATAGAAATACATCGACAAATCATAACCTCCTAAGATTTTTTGTCAGAATATCACATTCAAATATTATGGAGATAATAGACTCACCATTAAGAAAAAGTGGACGCGTCAAAGATCCAATCCGAACACCGTGAACGTCCAAAAACCTAATAGATAATTAAAAATTGTTTGCCCACGAAGAAAATATCATGCGACGGCATTAAGAGGAGAGATAGTGTGATGATAAAAACACATTGCTTGATTCAATAACAAGTCAACATCAATGATTTCAACGAAATCATATTTAGTGATACAATATTGACTATGACACAAAGAAAACTAGAAAAAAAACAAGAGTATGATTCGATACCAAGATTACCAGAGAAAAATTGTGTCTTATCCTTGCCTATGATAGTGAAGAGATGCCTTCATTTGTTTTGTAAAATAGGAGATGAAAATGTTATGTATTTATAAATTACCTAAAAAAATTCATTTGATCTGTTATTAAAGACAATTAACAACACTAACCAAAACATATATTATTCACAAAATAATTATGTCATTTGTTTCGTTGTGATATGACTAACATATATCCATAATGGATAATGTATACATATCACAAAGTAATCCGCTCGTTTTACCATAAATCCAAATGGACAATATCATGTTAGCATATAGAATTGTACATTTAAAAAGTATATAATATGCATATCTTCCTTAAGTCTGAGCATTTCGAGTATCAGTTCGATATATTTTAGTTATTTCATAGTTTGATTAGTAAATTTTAGTATCAATTCTAACAATCACTATTTTTTGGCTCCAATTGATTCGAATATTTTTGGGGGTTCGGATACCTGGAAAAATAATCGGGTTTGTCTGGTTTCAGTTCAGTTATTTTAGATATTTAAGATAAAATATCTTGTAATTCAGATAAAATATCGTGGATGATTTGAGTAAAAATGATAGTTTAAATTGTTTTAGGTATTTAAATAAAAATGTTCAATTAGTGTCAAATAATTTTTTGTAATTGATTTTTTGCATGTACTTAGATAATTTTTTATTTTTTTAATTATAAATTTGGTTATTTATATTTATATATTTGGGTGTACGTTTTTGGTTTTCTTCAATTTTGTTTGAAAATTTTGGATATATAAAGATGATTACTCATCTTGCGAAGACATTTTGTCTTATTCTTTATTATCTTCATCATTAATACATGTATTTTTCTCCCTTAAAGAGAAGATGAGTAAGAAACATTTGTTTTTATTATAAATAGTGTTTGTACTTGAAATTTGAAAAACAATAACATCAATAATAATCTCCACTCTTTTGTGCCTCTCTTTAGTTACCTTTCTCATACAAACAAATATTATATATTAAGAGAATAATTATAAAAAAAGCTATATCCATATGCTCTTCACCCGATAAATCGCAACAAATTATCAGTATGAGTGCTCTCATACCAACAAGGTGAGATTCAATTTATGCCTGTCAATATATTTAGTTATTTAAATTGTATTATTGTTATGGAGTGATAGGCTAAGTTTTTTCAGTTTATTTTTCGAGATAATATGCATTGATTCCCTGACTGATCATTATGGTAGGCTATGCCTTCACGATCAGAGGATCACATGGTAGGTTTTACCTCTTTAAAAAAATGGTAAATATGGTAGACTATGTCTCTTCGGACCATATGGAAGGCTTTGTCTCTTTAAATGAAAAAGTGATCAGTATGGTAGATTATGTCTCATTGAATCATGTGGTAGGCTATGCAACCAATTTTATTTATATTTTTAAAAATTTCTGCATTTAATTTATATCTTTAAATTCTACCTTCAATTTTCGTATTTAAATTATGTATTTGACCTTATATCTTTTTCATATTTTTATATATTATTCTGTGAATATAGTAAGTTATTATGTCGAATTTGAAAAAACTCAATTTATTGCCATTGATATTATTGGGAATAATAATATTACCTGGGTAGTAAGTGAAAAGATGCACCTTACAAGAAACATGCTTTAGAAACCATCGATAATTCAAAAACAGTTTCTGATGAGAAAAAAGCAAAAGCCATGATATTTTTACGATACCACATACATGATGGTTCAAAAAATGAATATATTATGAGAGAATTTTGTGGATATTTTAAAATCATTAAAAGAGAGGTTGATAACTAGGTATATGTGAACTTACCAAAAGCCAAACACGAGTGGACCCATCTCTAGTTTCAGGACCATAAAACGGTTAGAGAATATAATGTTGTGAAGTTCAGAATTATATCTAGGATGATGTTGTATAGAGAGAAATAAGTGACTACGATATGATAGATAAAACTCTCTCCACATTTTATTTTGGAAACGTAGTCCTGCAGCAACAGTACCGGAACAATGGATTTACCCACTACTCGGAGCTGTTGCAAGTACTCCTTGTAGCGAAGCAGAATAATCAAATTGTGACTTCAAACCATCATGGTTGTCCCACTGGATCAGACTTATTCCCTGAAGTGAATGTTGCATCATCAAGTTATAATTATTGGAGAGAACGGGGACGTGGACGCGGTCGAAACCGTATCTTGGTCATGGAAGAGAACGAGCAAGAAAATTATGTCCCTATGATGAAAGAAATAATAAGAACTTCCACCAAAATGAAAGTGGTCGGGATGATAACATGCAAACAAAAAAAGTTTGCTACAAAAGCGAAATAAAAGGGCATAGGGTACGTGATAACCCCTAGAGAATAGATTCTTTTTGTCCTTGATTCTTTGAAGGTTGATCTGATGGTTTGGATGATAGATAATGATTTTTTTGATGGATAGAAGTCTTAATGGTTTATGATCTTCAGTGAGGATCTGTGGTTTGATCAACACTTGTGTAGATGTGTCCTTGATCAAGAGAATGAACTATGTTTTCGATCAAAGACAGGTTTTGCTTGCAGAAAAATGAAATCCTAGCAGTTCTATGTTCAAAGGTGAACAAAGGATTCACAGATTTAGAGAGAATTTTTATAAAAAAAAGGTGAATACTTTTTCAGAGAGTTCTCAAAGAGTTTAAGTAGCAGAAATAGAAGGAAATCGAAAAGTCCTAAAATTGTTGAAAATGAGTAAAACTAAAATTATCTTAAAAACTGAATAATTAATTATTTTAGCTGCTCCTTGGCTTGATTTTCGTGGCTATCTCATTAGAGAGATAGATTGGATCCTCAACTTGGGTATAAGTCTTCTTTTCAATTGAGAAAGGCCTAACTCGTCCATGAGTCTGATCAACATCTTTTCCATCTTGTTTGAATAGTTTTTCATAGCCAAAATAAGCTCATTATGCTCCATTCCAGCTTCTGGTTCATCTTCAAGCTTTCTATTCAGCCATCCTGGTTTATCCTTTGTAGGATAGTCTTCTGGCTCAACCATGGTTACATCATCCCCTCCTCCTTTGAAAAGATTTGTCCTCAAATCCAAATCTCCTACATCAAAAGGAAACAAGTAAGAAGCGAGACAAATGATCAAGAAAATAAGCATGAAAACAACATCATAATAAGGTTTTGGACAGAAACTTCCTTCGAATTTTGAAGCCATTTTCCTCAAGTACTTCCATCTCCGAATCTCAGGCTGATAAGCATGATCTCTGATTTTGTCCCTTGCACTTGTTTGAGACAGATCTTGGACACTCAAAACACAGCCTAGAGATCTAGTGTTATAAGTGCAATACATGTTCTTAATCTGACCAGTAACCAAGAGTTTCTTTCTGAGAACATATTGCACTTGTTTCAGGCACTCAAAACACACATCAAAGTAAGTATTGTTGACCATAATGGTATCAAGGCACGCAATAACATAGAACAACTCTAAAATGTGCCTAGCTTTCTCAGAATCAGAACAAAAATGATTAAGTTCAATCTGAGAATCACATATAAAACGATCAGCATGTTTTTCAAAGAATGTATTGTAAACAAGAATATCATCAAAGCTTAAAAACACCATTCTCAAAGCGTAATCTCAAAACATGCCAAGATTTTCCAGTTTCAGAACATAAACCAGCATGTTTCAAAACATAATCAAAAACAAACTCAGTTTCAGCCCTAGGTGATTTCGGTTTCTGCAAGTTCCTAGGTTTGTTCTTGGGATAATCAGATGAAAATAAATCATCAGTGACCAGTTCATGCCTAGTAAATCTCAGATCACAGCCATTATTTCTAAAGCAAGCAAATGAATCACAAGGTTTTCTGAAACAGAAATCAGGTTGTTGCAGAACAATCTCTAATGTCTTTTCAGGGTGATCAAGGCTTTTGTTGTGTTCCATAAACTTATCAAAATTCAAAAAAAGACCAGGAAAGTGGTCAAAAAAAGGCTGAAAACGTTTTTTATCAAAGAGTTTGCCAGGTTCAAGTTTCTGAAAAGAATAAATCATGTCATCAAAAACAGAGTTTGAAACACAAAATTCTTTCACATTTTCTAGACCAAAACGGTTTTCATCTTTAGAAGAGACCAAAACAAACAATCCAGGCACTGAAATAATCTTATTAAGTTCCTTACATTGCTCTTGAAGGCTAGGGAACAAAGACTTGGGAATTGTGCTCAGCTCCAAGCTGCCCTTCTGCTCCATCACTTCACCTTGTGTTAAAATCTTTTGTTCTGTTTTTGGTGAGTGTTCTTCTGAGACCTGAGACACTGAAGCAAGACTACTCAGATGCACCGGTTCAAGACAAGTTAGTTCTTCACAGGTTTTATTGATAACAAGTTCAGATTCAGGAGAGAAAAGAGAACACTCATGTTCTGTCTCAGGTTCTTTACTTACCTTAGATGGCTCTGTTTTTAGCTTTTGGATAGCTGATTCCTTCTTAGAACGTAGTGGCTCACTGACTCTTGAGAGAGGACGTGGGTATGGCTTTCTTTGCTTATGTGACTGAGACTTTCTTGGGTGATCATGATAATGGCAAGCTCTTGTCTCCTCTTTGGCATGTCTTAGTTGTTTTATGCTGGAGTTACCAGAAACAAAGTGTTTCAGCTAAAACCAGGATGAAACTTGTGCTTCTCCTGTTCTTCTTCTGGTAATAACAAGCTGATCCCACCATTGAATGGCATCACCACAGAACTCTGTTGTAGCCAATCTAACCTTCTTTCTTTATGAGTAGTTTTGGCCATCAAAAACAAGTTTCATTTGTTGTTCCCACTCCAAGTAGCCATCAGGGTCATTTCTGCAACAGAAAAATGGTATCCTGCTCCTCTTTTTTATATTAGCATCCTTCTAAACCTGAGAAACATTACCAAAGAAATCATCAGCATGTTTCTGTTGAAATGGATCAGTCTTTTTTATTCTTTTCACTATCTCAAACATCATTGCTTCCATCTGCAGTTTATTCAATGTCACAGTTGGTTCCTCCTTTCTTTTACTGACATCTCCAGCCATGGTTTCCTGTTAAGAAACTCAACAAGAAAATTAGCACAATAACAGATAGCCAAAGTCTCACTTCTCTCTTGTGTTTCTCTCACGTTTTTCTGTAATTTTTTTTTCTGTGAATCTAGTAGCTCAGCAACAAACAAAGATCAAGCCTTTATAGAACAAACCCCAATCCCAAAACAGAAGAAAGAGATAGACATATTGCAAGATTTTTGTTTGCAAGAGGCTTTACCACCAGGGCTAGATTTCTCTTCAGCCTTAGTCGGATTTCTCCTCGACTTTTCTATGGTTTTTTTCTTTTGACTTTCGTTTTTTTTTTTATTTTTTTTGATAATCTGGTTGTCCCTCTTGCAGATACAACATCTATATATATAAAGAACAGTTATTTCACTCATGGTGTTGCCACCTCATCAAATACTATAACCAGAGCGCGACACATGTCTATTCCTAAATGCGTTTTGCTTCTTTCTTTGATTCTTAATAGGCTTACTGGGCCTTAATTTGATTATTGAGATGTCAATTATCCAGCCCGATAGAGAGAAGAGTCTTCATTCGCAAGAGGCGTTTTCTAAAATTAGGATTTTCACCATGGCGCGATCAACGAATCATCATGAAAAGAATCTGTGTGGTGCGTCGTTAGGGTCGATTCGTCTTCAGTTCGTCCCCTCCGAGACGTTACGAGATCTCTTGATTCATGGTCTTTAATAAATATCTTAGCTCCATCGACGCAAATCAAGCATGATGGTTCATTCAATGATAATTATCACAGCTCTAGACGGTGTTTCTCCATCTATAAAAAGGTATTATTCATCCCTTGAACATCACCTTCACATCTGGTGATAATCCAAAGAACTTATTCGCAGAATGATGGCAAACACATATGTTCTTCTCGCTGTTTTGAAGGCCGGCCAGTGCTTTTTCATTGTCGAGGTGCGCTCATATGAGAAACTGTTAAAGCAACAGTAGGGCTGGAACATGTTCTCGAGCAAACGCCGGAGATTGTGGGAAAGATGGGAAAAGTTATTGCTGCAGTTCAAACTATCACATCAGAGGTCAACAGTCTCTAGGACATGGTGAGTTTATTAGAGATACAATCTTTTTTGGTTTGTTTTTGTAGGAAAGATGAATGAAGGATTGTCGTCAACTTAATTTTGTTTAGCAAGAATTATGTTGTTGGTTTCAAAGTTTCTGTGAATGGAGGGATGAAAGTTGTGGTGGAGTCTGACATGACTGATAAGCTTCGCATGAGGTAGTAGCTCAAATTATATGGCATGAGGCAGAAGTGGAAGCTAGAGTACATCGAATGGTTTCTGTTTTTTAATCGACGGTGGTAGATCAGTCGACGCCATTAACAACAAACCCAAATCAAACTTTCTGAAGAAAGTGAGGAAAGAGGAGAAGAAGCTATGGTTTAATTTTGGGGGTAAATCGTCGACCTCTCGGGGATCTTTCGTAAGTTAAAAATGACAATTTAGGTTCTAAGTCAACACAATAGGAATGTCACTAATAGATGCAAACCATATCCATATGTATCATGTGCTCATGAGTAATGAGGATTTGGGATGATTTGCAGTGATCTGACTGTTTACTATGATAGTTTTTCACTGGGATTCAGTTTATAGAGCCTTTGATTATGATACATCTGGATGTGACACGTTAATGTCTAACTGAACAAACATTCTGAGAGATAGAAAACATTCAGTCAGGTTGAGTTCATAAATATCTAACAGAACAAAAAAAATTCTCTGGGATCTCTTTTTATTAGAGATAGCCTTGCCGAAAGTAAACAGCAGAGTAACACTTTTTGCAGTGACTTTACCAAAACATTGACCCAGTAGTGACTCAACATTGTTTGAGTATTTGAACATAGAACAGAGTTATTGCTTATTGCAACAAGAAAAATACTAACAGGTAATTAACTTCAACGCAGATTGTAAACTTCAAACATGCATGATCCAAAAAACGAGATTGTTTTAGATACGCATTGCATATACTGAATACAACAAATCCAAAAGAAAATTGTAGAGAAAGACTCATCAAGTGGTAACTGACACCCATGCTGACCAAACGACAAATATATATATATATATATATATATATATATATATATATATATATAATCATTAAAGTTATAATAACACTGTATATATAAAAGAGAAATACCGTAAAATAGACATAAAACAGTTTTTGTCACTAAAATAGTTTTTAAAAAAAATAATCAAATAGATTTTATTAAAAGATGTAAATACATTTATACTTCTTTGGTTAATTAATCTATAGACTTAAAGTTTAGAGTTATGACTGAGGTTTTAGAAGTGGAGTTTAAAATTAAAATAAAAAAATAAAATTTTCAAAATAAAAAAAATCTATTTTAGTCATTTTTATATCTATTTTTGTGATAAAAACTTAAAAATGTATATTTAAGAGATTTGTCCTATAAAAAATTACAGACAAAATACTATCAAACAAAATTTAATATATTGACTAAAACCTTAAAGACATTTATATTGCAGATTTTTGATACATATTTCCAGTCTCAGAAATGGTAACTAATATCTTTTATAATGAATTAATAGTAATAACACATAATGTATCTTCTAACAGTTATATAATTATATATAACATTTAAATTTAATCTGTCAAACTATAAATGTTTTAATTATGCTTTTATACAAAAAATAGTGAAAATGTAATAATACAATATGTAATAATATAAAAATATTTTTAGGACCAATATACTTTTATTTTAAGATGAAAATAATAATAATTCCAAACAATAAAAAATTATTCAACAGACAAAAAATCAGTAAAATATACATCAAACTTAAAACATATCAGAACACCATGTTGTTTAACTACTCTTAAAATTAAAAATTAATAACATAAAAATTTTTAGTCACGGCCGTGAAAATATTTCTAACAAAAAGATGATTCTGAAAATAATGAATAACCTAATTGTAAACAATACAAAAAATTGTAAACAATTATGAAAATAATTTTCCAATAATACAAAAATTATTCTGAAATATTAATGTATTTTAAAAAATAAATATTTCGTGAAAACACAAAATTATGATAAACTAACAAAATATTATAAAACAGAAAAATTGACATAGAAACAAAAAATTATAAAATATAACTAATAAAATAATTGAGTTCTACTTATATAATAACACGTTAAAAAATTGTATGCAAATAATTGTAATAATATCATAAAAATTTTAAAAATGAACATAATTTAAATACTCATATGAAAATAAAATGTTTACAGTTACAAATTTTAAATCGAAACATAATAAAATTAGAAGATATAAGAATATAATGAAAATAGAAAACGTAAAATAAAATAAACCAATCAAAATATCTATATTACTAAACTAAAATAAAATAAAATAAAAACACATTTCTATTGAAATTATCTCAATCATCAAAGTATAAAATTTAGTTAATTGCAAAAAGAATTGGCCAAACAACATAATAAAATAAAATACCATAACCACAAAAATAATTATTTAAACCACATTTTCAAATAAAAACAACTATTAAATTAAATATACATATTTTCCGCGCGAAGCGCGGACCGACCCTAGTATAGACAAAAAAGAGTGTTTGATAAAGAGAACAAAGATCAGATGATCAAAAACCCCAAAAAACAGAAAGAATGTGAAAAGTCAAAATCAAACCAGAGATCAAGAGCCTTCAAATCTGCTCTGATACCAAATGATGAACCTCTGGTGAAGAGATCTTTTTTGTCTCTGATTCTTTGAAGGTTGATCTGATGGTTTGGATGATAGATAATGATTGTTTTTATGGATAGAAGTCTTAATGGTTGATGATTTTCAGTGAGGATATGTGGTTTGATCAACACTTGTGTAGATGTGTCCTTGATCAAGAGAATGAACTCTGTTTTCGATCAAAGACAGGTTTTGCTTGCAGAGAATGAACTCCTTGCAGTTCGATGTCAAGATGAACAAAGGATTCACAGATTTAGAGAGAAATTTTATTTAAAAAAAAGGTGAATACTTTTTCAGAGAGTTCTCAAAGAGTTTAAGTATCAGAAATAGAAAGAAATCGAAAAGTCCTAAAATTGTTGAAAATGAGTAAAACTAAAATTATCTTAAAAACTAAATAATTATTTATTTTGGCTGCTCCTTGGCTTGATTTTCGTGGCTATCTCATTAGAGAGAGAGACTTGATCCTCAACTTGGGTATAAGTCTTCTTTTCAATTGAGAAAGGCCTAACTCGTCCAGAGTCTGATCAACATCTTTTCCATCTTGTTTGAATAGTTTTTCATAGCCAAAATAAGCTCATTATGCCCCATTCCAGCTTCTGGTTCATCTTCAAGCTTTCTATTCAGCCATCCCGGTTTATCCTTTATAGGATAGTCTTCTTGCTCAACTATGGTTACATCAGTACGTGTTTGTCGTACGCCAAACCATTTAGCCGATTTGTATCGAGAATCCCAAAGAGAAAGGAAGCGAGAAAAACTTCATCTCTAATGTACCTGGGGCGTCATTTCATGGTTTAAATGATGATACTCATCTCGAAGTGTCAAACTTTCTAATTGATCAAGAAAATATCAATGAGTGATAAGACTGATGTGATATAATGGTCATCTTTCTGAAAAATAGTGTTTACTTATTATATTATGTATATTTTTTATTATAAAATAGATATTGTGTTTTATGTTTAATTTTTTTATATTGATGCATATTTTAATATTTAAATTTCAAAAATGCTTGTTTCTGAGAATTTGGATGAAGATATATTTTTGGCAGATAGTCTGTCAACGCACAAGATAATTAAAGATAAAAAAAAATTTCTATTATCAAAATAAAATATTACATCGAAAGTGTAAGTATAATATCTGGTAGTGGAAATATTATTATGTGATCTGGAAGTGTGAGTTTTCAATGCCAATGAAGAAAAAAATTTGGAATAAGCGATTCATTATATTCGTCTGAGTCACATATAAATTTATTTAAGTTTTAATGATATTCGCAGAATTGGATATCATATTTAGACTATGAGTAAAGTGGCATTAAATATTTTTGCATTAAATCCAAGAGGAAACAAATATTGGAAGAGTTAAGAATGTGATCTTATTGATTATATTATACAAAAATGAACATCATTGATTCCAATGGCAGTAAACCTAAAGTTTACTAGTATGTTTAAAATCTAGCATGAGTGCCTATGACATCCTAATGCAGTCATGATGAGAAAATAATACAAATTCAAATAATCATCCATTGAAAAATAAAAAAAATTGCAAACGGGCGAGTTTACATATAATATATGTTCTCACAAAAAAACTTATAACTCGGCTCACCAACAAAAGTTTGGAATGAATTACCAATATCTTTGGAAATAATTTATGGTGATAATGGTGGGTCGATCCTCCCACCGTGTCGTTTAAGTATTCATGGTATTGATTGACGCATCAAGTAGATGGTCAAATGTCTATCTTTTGACGACAAGAAATACGGCTTTCGCAAAGTTCATTGCCCAAATAATAAGGCTGAGAATGCAATATGTCATTAAAAAGTAAGGCTTGATAAAGCTAGTGAATTTACATCGTAAGACTTCAAAAAATATTGTATGTCAATGGAAATTGATGTAGAGCATCCAGTTCCCCATGTTCATACACAAAATGGCATGGCTGAGTCATTTGTTAAACGGTTGCAGTTAAAGCTCTAATTTCAGTATGGGTCATGATATATTGCATGCATCTACACTAATTTTGTTAAGACCGAGTGCATATCATAAGTATTTCCCATTACAATTGGAATCTGGCCATAAGATAGATATATCACATTTTTGTGTCTTTGGGTGTGAAGTCTATGTTCTGATAGTTCTGCCACAAAGAATTAAAATGGACCCACAAAGGATATTGAGAATATATGCGGGTTATATGTCACCAAGTATAATAAAATATCTTGAAGCGCTAACTGGTGATATGTTTACGGCACGGTTTTCCGATTGTCATTTTAATGAGAATGAATTTCCAACGTTAAGGGAGAAATTAGAGACAATTCTAAAAAGATTACATGGCATACACCATTGTTGTTGCACCTTGATTCCCCTACAAATCAATGAGAGCTGGAAGTTCAGAAAAGTGTACATTTACAAATTTGGCAAACCAGTTACCAAATGCGTTTATAGATACAAGAAGGGTGATGAAATCATATATACCCGCTGAAAATAATCCATCAAGAGTTGGTGTTCCTAAAGAATAAACTGATGGAAAAAAAATAAATGAACCTCAGGTTCCGTTAAAGAAGGGGAGACCAGTGGGTTCTAATTATAAAAATCTCCGAAAGAAAAATAAATTGGAGAGCAAAGTAAAAAGGTTCCAGAAGAACCTGTTAAAGAAAATGTCTTGAAGAAGACATAAGTGAAAAGGTTGAAGATGAAACAAATAAAGATTATTATCCAGATGACGAGAAAGAGACAGAAAAATATGAGGTTTCCATGGCCGAGATGAAAAATTATGGACCAGAAATAAGATAAAATATGTTAATGGAATGTTCTGTTTTTCTGTGTTCAAAGAGATCGATCATGGAAACGATGATCTATATCTAAGGTCAATTTTGGAATGTCAAAAAAGACATGAATGGGATATGTGAAATATGGTCATACAGACTGAGCTACTCTCCATAAATAAAAAGAATGTCTTTGGACATATTGTTATAACTTCTGATAATGTAAATTTAGTTGGGTACAAATGAGTCTTCATGAGAAAGATAAATAAGAAGAATGAGATAACACGATATAAAGCCCAACTTGGTGCCCAATGATTTTCTCAGAGACCGTGAGTTAATTTTGAGGAAATGTATTTGCCGGTAATGGTGCAATTACATTCAGATGTTTGATGAGTTTTGCGGAATCTAAAAATCTTGAAATGTATTTCATGGACGTTTTGACAGCATATTTGTATGGATCACTGGATAATGATATATATATTCTTTTTTTAATAATATAATGGATTTGTCTTGACCAATATATGATTTTCTTTTAGTTTTTCTCGGATCTGGTCTTCTAGTAGAAGGTCTGGGAGTGGTATTTCTTCCTAGCCCAATATTTTCACCTTTTTCTTTAGGATTTGTTCTTTTTTGTATATCTTTATTGTATATTCTAGCAAATTCTCATTTTGTAGTTACTGCACAACTCCTTATTTACGTGGGGGGGCATAAATGTTTTAATCATATTTGTTGTGATGTTCATGAATGATTCCGAATATCCCATAGATTCAATCTGTGGACTGTTGGGAATGGGATTACTTCATTGGTTTGTACAACTATTCTTTTTTCATTAATTTCTACTATTCTCGATACGTTATGGTACGGGGTTATTTGGACTACAAGATTAAACCAGATTTTAGAATAAGATTTAATAAGTAATAGTCAACAAATACGAATTCATTTATCAACAGATTTGTTTCTTCCATTTGAACTCATTACAATGATTCTTTTAGTTGCTTTGATAGGTGCAATTTGTGTGGCTCGTCAATTAAAAAGGTTTCGATTAGTAAAGACCAAAGAAAACTTTGTGTTTGTGTATGTTATGATATTTTTTCCGTTCATTCAATTCAATTTGATTGAATACTATTTTATTTTTTAAATATCAATTTTTCTATTTGATATATATTTAAAAACAATTTCCTAATATAGTTTTATTAGTACTTTGTTATTATTATATATATATATATATGTGTGTGTGTGTGTGTGTGTGTGTGTGTGTGTGTGTGTGTATATGAAAATCCCTGGTGCCAGAAGCATTGAAACAAAATCTAGAGGGGATTTTTTCGTTTAAGTTACAACAATCACTATACAGATTAAAGCAATTGAAGAGCATGTGGTACAATAGCAGTGAATATTTGGCGAGAAAGGGATACGTAATATGTCCATACGCTTTTGTTAAAAAAAAATGTCATTTGGCTTCGTATCATTGATGTAAATGTAGATGACCTGACATTATTGGAACTCAAAAGGAGGTTGATAATGCAAAAACTCATATGAAGGAAGAGTTCAAAATGAAAGATATCAGAAAGACAAAGCTTTGTCTTAGACTCGAGGTAGAGTATTTTCTGAGAAAAAATATTTGTGCATCAATCAAATTATATGAAAAAAAACATTGAAACACTTATATATTGACAAATCGACTCCTTTAAGTACTCTAATAGTAAATAGATCTCTCGATATTTAGAAAGATCATTTTAGGCTTTGTGAAGATAGCGAGGAGATATTAGGTTATGAAGTACCTTATTGTGTGCCATTAGTGGGCTTTTATATCTTGGCAAATTGT